>CAVNYN010221068.1:0-67529 GCA_963692815.1 Nyctanthes arbor-tristis
GCCAACATTTTATTCAAGAATGCCTTGACCGCTTCTTAATCAATGAAGCTGGAAAATCACTGTTTCCTTCAACTAGAGTTCTCCATTTTAGTTTTTCAGGATCTGATCATCGTCTAATCCTTCTACAACTAAGAGCCAACGATGGTTACCAGGAGGCTGGAGAAAGGAAATTCCTATTTCGATTTGAACCATTCTGGCTAAAAGAAAACTGTTATGAGGATGTTATCAATATAGGCTGGCATAGGCCTAGAGCAAGTGGTAGAACATTCCAAGAACCAAATAATCTCTGCAGTGCCCTTTAGAACTGTCATGGTGAACTGTTGAAATGGAGTAAAATCAAATTCCAGGGCTGAAGAAAGGAATTAAATAGCATACAAAAGAAACTTGACGCTTTGTACAGTGTTCCTCATATTGAAACTTAGATATCATGTATTACACACCTAGAATCAAGGTTGTCAAGATTACCAGCTAGGGAGGAAGAATACTAGAGACAACGTTCACGTGCCGAAAGGGTTGACATCGGGTGATTGAAATACTAAATCCTTCCACTCTAAAGCTACTAATCATAAGCGGAAAAATAGAATTACACAGCTGAGAGATGCGAGGGGTGAATGGAAGCATGAACGAGCGGAAATCTTTAGTTTGATCCGAGATTATTTTGAATAAATTTACTCTTCTATTTATCCTTCTGATTATTGTTTAAACACAGGTGTACAAGGTATTAAACACTTCCTTTCTGAGCAGGATAAACTCACCTTGGAACAGCCCTTTTACATGGGAAGAAGTGGAAGAAGCCATTATGAACATGAGACCCTACAAAGCCCCAGGACTAGATGGGTTTCATGCTATCTTTTTCCAATCCCATTGGAATCTTCTTGGTGACCAAGTGGTAACCATATATCTAAAACGTCTAAACGATAGAGTGTCCATCAAACCTTTTAATGAGACTTGTTTTTTATCCCTAATAAAAAAACAACCAGAAACTGTTGGAGATTTTTGGCCAATTACTCTATACAACGTTATTTATAAGATTATCTAAAAAAGAGTCTCCAACAGACTCAGAATTGTTCTCCCTGGGATTATTTCTGAATATCAAAATGCTTTTATTTCTAGGCGTTTCATTGCTGATAGCTCTCTCTTTGGATTTGAACGTATACATTCCCTTGCTAAGAAATACAATGGACACAAGGGATTCATAGCCTTTAAACTTTATCTTAGTAAGGCTTATGATCGAGTTGAATGGTCCTTCCTTCTAAAAGTTATGGGGACTATGGGTTTTTCTGCCATTGAGGACATTTATTTTGAACTGCATTTCCACATCATTGGACATAAAGATGGAAGCATTTCTCCAAGAAGGGGAGTCAGGCAAGAATGCCCACTTTCTCCATATTTATTCTTGCTTTGTGCTGAGGCTCTTTTTGGCCTTTTGGTTTACTCAGAAGAGAGGAAATCTATCTTCAGCTTTGGTGTGCAAGAGATGCGCCGAGGATCAATCGCTTATTTTTTTGCTTACGACTCTCTTATATTTTTACATGCTAAGAAAGAGAATGCTGAAGCATTACAGGAAATTCTTACGATCTATGAAGCTACCTCTAGTTAGAAAATTAATTTGGCAAAGTCTGCCGTCCAGTTTAGTCCTAATGTTCAGCAAGTTGTCCGTCAAGAGATCAAAGCATTTCTTAGTGTGGAAGATGTCAATTCCAATGTTTTTTATTTGAGTTTCCCAATCTCTATTAGAAGGAACAAAAGGAAACCTTTTGACGACGCCGAGTGCGGAAGAAAATCAAAGGCTAGAAAAGAGGATTGTTCTCAGCCGCGAGCCGTGAGGTGAGGTGATGATTAAAGCAATTTTGCAGGCCATCCTTACTTATACTATGTCGCTTTTCAAAATTTCCAGCTCAGTTTTCCATTCTATCGAATGTGCAATTAGACAATTTTGGTGGAGAGGTAATGCGTCTCAACAGAACACACGCTAGATCAAATGGAGTACCATTTACAGATCAAAGATGGCAGGAGGTTTAGGTTTTTGTGAGCTTGAGGCTTTCAATCAAGCTATGCTTGGAAAGATGGCTTGGCGGTTACTCCAAAACCTAGAAGCATTAGTTTCTAAGGTGATAAAAAAGTAAGTATTTTGCTCACACTAAGTTTTTGGAGGCGGGATGTCGCGGAGGAGACTCTTTTGCTTGGCGTAGTATCTTATGGGGGCTGAAAGGTGCTCAAATTAGGTATTAGATGGCGGGTTGCTAATTGAATGTCTATTCATCGATTTAATCATCCTTGGATACCTATCGTACCATCTTTCAAACCCATTTTTCCAAATTTGGGGGATTTGCATAGGGTATCTGAGCTGATTTCAACATCAGGATGTTGAAACGTTGATAAACTTAATCAATTCTTTTGGCCAGTTGATAGAAGTGTAATCCTTTCTATTTCACTTGGTGATGTCACAGCAGATCACAAAATTATTTGGCATCATGAACCAAATAGCATGTACTCAGTCATGAGTGGTTATCGTTGCCTCAGGCATTTGGCTTGTTCTACTGAAATTGGAAACTCCACTTCTCTGAGCTCTTGGTGGAAAAATTTTGGTGTTGCTTCGCTCTTCCTAAGACTAGAATCCTCTGGTGGAAGCTATTTTATAATGTCATTCCATCTGGGGTGAATTTATTCCATCAGAGTATTATCCAATCAAGCGCATGTATACTGTGTAGCAGAGAAGAAACTGCAACTCATGTCTTGTTTGAGTACTTTGGGACAAAAGATATCTGGCAGCATGCTGGGGTTTGGAAAGCTATTAAATGTTTTTTCATTCGTGGTGACATCAGCACTACTATCTACTCAATTACAAAGGCTTTTGACAATGTATCCCTTTCACAAATAATTGTCATTGCCTATCTCATATAGAAGGAACACAATCGAGTGATACATGGTTTGAATCGATGCTTACCTTTACTAGTGTTACAACCTTTGGATACTCTTCTACCCTCTTGTTTGGCTATGACTCATACAAAAAAAATAAATAATTAAATCTCCTCCGAATCACTTTGGCAGAAACCAACCAAAGGGCAAGTTTAAGCTGAACGTTGATGCATCCTTACGTGAAGGGTCAGACCATTTTGCTATAGGCACTGTTATTTGAGACAAGCATGAGATTATTTAGGCTATTGTGACAAAGGAATATTTTGGTACCCTTCCAGTTGTTGAAGCAGAAGCTCTAGCACTTTTGGAAGGACTTATTTTGGCAAAGATACGCGGGTTGAATTTGGAGTCGGTTGAGTCGAATTGCCTCCAACTTGTTTCTAGCCTGCTCTCAAACTTCGAATTTCATCATAATGCGTTGCTAGTTGGCAGAATTCGTAGTTTGCTTAATGATTGCAGCTATGGCTCTTGAGAATATATTCTCCGTAAGAGGAATATAGTCGCTCATGCCCTTACCCATTTTGCTCTTTATCATTCTTTTTATTTTTGCTGGGTTGATTATATGCCTATATGGCTTAGTTTGTAATTCTTAGTGACATAAAATGAATTATCTATTTTTCTTCCAAAAAAAAAAAAAAAAAGAAGCAAAATAAGAGTCCATCTTCCCTGCGGCGAGATTTGGTAGGGACGGGATGTGGGAGCTCATGGAAAAGTTTCGCAGAATGTGGGTGGGGAAGTATGGATAGAAAATAAGGAAGAGACATTTGTTTAAAGAAAAAAATAATTCAAAAAGTCTTTACAAATGTCATAGTGATAGATGAGACTTGAAGACATTTTCATTTTTATATTTCATATCGAAAGCCTCCAAAAGTCAACTTTTAATAAATCTTAAACTGTCTAAATTGAATATCTTAAAATTTTATAAATCTCTACAAGTCTTTAAAGTCTCAAATGAATACACCTCCAATAATATCAAAATCAAACTATTTAGATTAATACCACTTTGAAAGTAATAGGTCATTATTCTTCAAGAATATTAAAACTACGCCAAGAGCCATGTGGTCTAATGGCATTCCAATGTGTTTTCATACATCATACTGTAATATTCAAAAACACGACAAGAATTTTATACTCTTATTTTGAGATGAGTATTATTTCATCTATTACGGATATATATGATTATTTTGCAATTATGATAATATGTAGTATTTTAGGAGTACAATAAATTACGCCTTTTCAAATAAAAAAATTTAAACTATAATTACTTCAGGAGCCCTGAAAGTCTTCCCCCATTGTGCTGCTTTGACTTCCCATTTTTAGCTGCCAGAAGCCGCACAAAAGGGAGGGTTCAACCCCCTCATTTTTCTGCTGTCAGAAATGACATTTATAGCTGCAAATTGCCGCAAGAAATGGTTATTGATATTTTTGGTAGCACAGATTGCGGAGTCCCCTTATTTTTTCTTTTTAATTTTTATATTATTTTTTCATATTTTTAAACTCTTTATTTTTTAATTTAAAAAGTTAAGGGACATAATTGTAATTTGATCAAGGAGTTATGGAAAAATTAATGGAAATCGTCAAAGAGGACCATTTGTACGAATTAATGAAAGATTGATGACTCAACATGCTGAAAAAATAGATTGAGACCCAGCCGATACTAACCTTTAAATGGTGGAGACGATATGTAAAATTAACCTTATTATAAATATGGAAGACTTGTTTCTTTAGAAAACAACAATTAAATGTTAAATAAATTTCATAATAATAACAACCACAACAATAATAATGCTGGATGTAAGTGAGACTTTTTCTCATACTAGCCCCAAATTGTTATATATGGCTTTTTGCCCGTCCTCAAACCTTCCTTTCACCAATTCTTTTTTCTGCTAATCAATCTTCTTTCTCCACTCTCTGTATTTTCTTAAGGTTGGAAACTACCGCATAGCGGTATACTAATCTCTATTTATACAAAAGGAAATTAGTTTACGGTATTTTTGTACTACATTTTCCCCGCCAAAGCTGTCCAAGTGAACGTAAGTGGCTGTTTAATTCTCATTATGTTGATTGACTTATAAAAAGATATTATAATAAGGTGAAATGAATGATGTAGATTTAATGAAAGTTTGAAATTTGTGGTTGCAAATGAGTCGTTGTTAAATCAGTGGTAGGTGAAATTATAATGTGTTAATAATGTGAATCAAACGCTCTCTAATTTTAGACTGTTGCTCATATATTAGGTAAATATATAAAAGAAATTAGTCTGTGGTACATTTATACTTTATTTTTCTCGCCAAAACTGTCTAAGTGAAGGTCATTTTATACTCTTATTTATATGCGAGGTAAAATTTGTGGGAAATTATATGCTAAATATATATCTTATCTTATATCGGATGTGTGTGTGTATATATATATATATATAGGTATGTTAATGGATTTATTATTATGTATATTAAAAAAAAAATTTATCTATATTCAAAATTTTTTTATTTTTTAATTCAAAAATTTTTAATTATATATATAACTTATCTAGAAATATTTTATAATTTACATTAAACTATTTTCTTTTTAGCTGATATGTTAATTTTTAATTATTTTTATATGATTTTAAATTGAGTCGTTATCAAGTTGCTTTTGTTATATAGTAAATATTGGTAAATATGTTTTAACTAATGTTTCATAGTTTACAAAAATCCTATTATGGTATAGTTATGGAGAAAAATAAAATATTTGATTTCTTAATATCTAAGAATGACAACAGGTTGAGTCGGGATCGGGTATGCTATACCTATTACTTTACCCACCATTTTTTTTGGTTGTCCTATCCTCCCATCCCCAGTTAAATGTGGCAAGAGATGGGGACGGTCCGGTACAGATAATTAACAATTTATTAGCCTATTTATATATCTGCATATTTTAATTTTAATTTTTTATTTAATGAATAATATTATAAACACAGGAGTAATATTATAAACACAGGAGTGTCCCTAAAATGGAATTACAATTGCAATTGAAATTACTAAGTTTTCTTGATACGTTTCAAATACTTTATACTTTTCAAAGCATTAGAATTTTTGGTAAATATTTTTATTTTTGGCAAGAAATGGTTAAACAGGCGAGTACGAGTAAAAATGTATGATAAATTGATAATCTTCTCCGACCCATTCTCAAGTCGTACCGATTTTTCTTTATTCCATCCCCAATCTAATTACCTGTTTAGTAGGGCATTCTTCATCTTAATAGGGTCGGGTACCAACAATATAGGGTTTGACGAGTTTTTTACCTTGCTGATTTCACTTAATAGCATTTCATATCGAATGGAATATAATATAATAATTAATAGTTAATAATAAGATAATCAAAATATTACTGTTCAATGTGGGTAACTATATATTACTTAACATCTATATATCCTTAAACTAAAGATAACTGTACCTATAAATACTGCTATTTCCGCGCCATTTTCATGCTGTACCTGTATGCAGCCGACCATGTATTTTGCTTTGTAGATATTTTTCCCAATTTTTGGGCTTTACTCTAAGAATACACGCCCCAGAGCAGACGATCCCTTCAAACAATCCTCCACAATTTTACTTTCTTTCATACCTATTCATAGACGCCAAATCCTTTCAATCTCGCATCCTTTTCTTTCATTGTTTTTATTTTATTTTTTTTGGGTGTCGTTGACTTTTTTCTTCCATTAACAAAAGACGAAGAGCACCTCTTTGTTTGAGAAAGATTTTCTTTCCAGAAATTCTTCCATTCACAAACGATCCCCGATTCCCTTCCAATTGGAGATTGAGTCGATTAAGGTTGCACTCCCCAATTGTACGCTAATTTCAATTGTTTCCCATTTTTTGGGATGGCCTTTTCCCACCAAGTTCAGAGTCTGCGTGGAATCCTAATTTCGCTTCTTTACTTCTCTGTATATATAGTTGGTAACCGGCCTTGCATTTTCGTACAACATACTGATAATATAACCTTTGTCGATTTTCGTTAAAGTGTGCGATTTCTCCGAGGTACTATTTCTCTCCTCTTTGGTAATTACCTATGCCATTTTTTAGTAATTTCGCAGCTCTGTAAGGCAGCTTGAAGGTAATGATGGGTTCAAGTTAGGACTCAAGACTGTCCTAGGATTTTCTTCCAGATAGAATTCAAGTTTGGAATTGCCATATGCATATATTTTTATTTTCTGATGTTTCCATCTGAATTGCCATGCGATTTGTTCAAGATGCTTAGTGCATAATTTGCCAAAATGGCAAGGGTGAACGATTTGATTGCCTTACGGAAGTATTAAAATTTTGTTTTCTGCATATTGAAGCTTGATAGATCAACTATTCAAGAAGGATTTTATTTCTTCCTATTGCTATGCTTGAAATCCTATCATCTCTACTTTTATTCCCATTCTTTAATTTTCTATATTGGCTTTTTCTTATTTTGACGGTTTCTTAAATTTTTTATACATTTTTCTAAGCTTCTAGATGATAAATATTTGGGATATACTTAATTGATGTGTTGGTAGTGTATACTGGATGAAGAAATGCTTGAGATTGTTGGCAACTACTATGAATCACCGGCTAAGTGTTTGGCGCTGTAACATTGCTGGTTTGAAGAACTGAATATTGCCTTCTCATTGTGAATTCAAGATACCTTCTCAGCCGGCTGATTAGAAGTGGTGGTCGTCCTTTCAATTACCTAATTGACATTGTTTAGAGCAGATTTGTGATGATATGATCTGTTGAAACTGTCAACTATAGTTGCTCAAGACTTTAATTTAATTAGATGTCCCTAACTACATTGTACTCTTAAGATTAAATACTATCTTGATGAAAAAACAAGAACTAATTTATTTACATTGCTATAGGAGATCAGTGAGTTTTGTTCTCGGCTATTGGTCAAGAAATATTATTCGAATAGACAATGATACCGTGGACACTCAAAATTACAATCTTTGTCTATCTATTATTACATGATGTTAAACCGTCTCGAATCCTAGTCATTGACTTAAAAAGACAGTTTCTAGCTCTTATGTCCTCCAATACGGAAAAGTTTTAATTATTAATTAGTGGATATAATTGTTTCTAATTTTTCAAATAAAATATAGCTCCGTGCACTATAACTCAACCATCTGCTTCTACAAATGGAATTTAAACTACTGATCTTTATGTGGTCAAATTGTGGGGCGTATGCAAATTTTATCAATACCATCTTTCAACTTGATCATTATAAATTAGAAATTTCCAGAGTACAAGACTTATAATTATTATTAATACCAACTTGTGGCAATAAGATATATTACACCCTGTGGAAAAAGAAATTGCTCGCCATCCTATTGTCTAAGCGAGTTACTAATTGAAAATATAAATTTAAAAATGTCTCTTCCAGTTGACATTATCATCATGCATATAATAATGAAACATTGTTACACATCGTAGTACATGTGCCTTTCATTTTTTTTCATGGACATATTTTTCACGGTTGATTGGCTATGTGTGTATTGCTCAAGATTTGTAATTTGCAACCAATTTTTCTTTATATCTGCCCCAAAAATCTGCAATCTAACGTAATTGGAGTTTTAATTCCCTTTTTAGAAGATATGGAAGATACCAAATGCAGAAATCTATCTGTCTCTCCATTTTCCTTCAGTGTTGAGAGATATATATGTAATTTTATTGCTCAGTCCAAGCATGTACTTTTCTATTAGTTTTCTATTTTGCTTCGTGTGGCAAAGGATCAGACTAAATATGAATACACTACATTTAGTTTAGAAAGAACGTCTGCGATTTATTGGTTTTATGTCTAAAAAGAGAAGAAATTGATGGCGTGAATTTACGTTGCTCTTCCGATCTAATTGAAGCATGTTAAGATTTTCGTTTATTCTTAACACAGCTTTGTGAAATTCGGTTTTCGTTTGTCTTCATGCTTCTTTCGATTTATTTATTTGTTTCAAGTTGAAGACTAACGAGACATATCACATTTCTAGAACAATGGAGAATCAAAATTTGTAGAACCGTCTTCTCGCTTTAAGAGAAACCCAGTAAAAATAATTATTGTGTAAAAAAATACGTTGTTATCGTTAAAAGAAATTTTAATACTGGGCAACTGATTTACTAATGTATTCTATATCACTAATTGTATTGAATCTTACTCTTAATAATTAAACTCTATCATTAACAATTTTGAGATTTTATAACTGGGTAACTATTTTACTAATATATTACAATGGAATTTTAGTCCCACATGTTTATGTTTTTATGGAGTATATATCATTTATTTCTTTTGTAGATTTGTTGATGAATTTACGACTGTAAAAATTAATTGATGGTGATAAAACTTTCCCATCTAAGCAAATGGATAAAAAGACTATTGGATGAATTTATTTAAATTGTTTGAATAGTTTTGAACTCCACCAGGACTAAGTTTATTTCTTCTATTGATTCAATTGATGTAAATTGATGTAAATTCATGATTTTATATTTTTAATTGATGTTTAAATGTTACCCATTTATTGTAACTTCCTATTGATTATATTTTTTAACATTATTCTTTACGTGTATTGTACGTGTACTATACTAGTTTTGTATTAATTTTAAGATAATTAGGTATTCTCTCGTGTAACGTATAAGTGAGAATCTAATAATAATAAATAATTTGTGTAATGTTATGGCCGATCGTAATGAAAGCTTTTCTCTCCTACTAACTCAAAAATATACTAAATGATTGTCTGTCCATCATCCTCCCTTCTTCTTCCTTCTCCTCTTTTTCCATTGCAGTGTCTTCCTTTACCTTTTCTAATATCTCAATTTCACGATCGAATTCACCGCATAGCGGTATACTACTATAACACTACTAGTGCATTCCGTACTAGTTCCACAATTTTCACTTATCCAATTTCCACTTCCGGTTTGCTGTTGAGGCCCAAATTCTCATTAACGATCCATTAGGCCCATATTGTAGCTACGTTTCGACTTCATCTCCTTCCTTCCCGAGATCTGGGTGAAGCTCTCTAATCGCACCATAATAAATCGTTAACAAACGAGTCAACCCAGTCGAGTCCACTCCCAAGTAACTGAGTGACTGAGTTCACAATATTCCCTGTTTTCCCCAGCGGATTAGGATCCAGCGAGGATGGCGGATCCGGCGTACACGACTCTTGGCCGGATGCTACTGGATGAGATCTCTCCGGTGGTCATGGTCCTCCGTACGCCACTCGTCGAGGAGTCCTGCCGGAAAAATGGCCTCACCTTCGTGGAAATGCTAAGCCCCTTCTGTAGTTTCAACAATATTGATGGTACAACTCGAATTCACTTGGTACAGTACTCTATTGCTTTGACATTTCTAATTGTTTTTATTGGTTTATCTCCAGTGCCCGTGAGGACAGCTAGTGATCAGCCGTACAGGCTAAGGAAATTTAGATTGAGGTTATTCTACGCAACTGAAATTCGACAGCCGAATATTGAGGTGCATTTACTTGAATTGTGTTAGTTACGGGTATACTGTATACAACACTTTATGCGGTATGGAGAAAATTTTTTTGTTGTGCTTGTGTAAATATTCTGGACTGAGATCATAGGAATGCACGGCTGTGCTTAAAACCCACTGTGTGACTAACAAACACCTTACTAAATGTCAATGAGGGACCTTTTTTTCTCCAAAAAAAAGAAGGCTTGTTGGAAGACGTTTCTCTAATTGAGAAATTTTGGGGGAGGGGGAGTGAGAGGAGGGGGAGGGTGAATTCAAAAGAGCATGAACAAACAAATAATAGCTATGCAACTATCGTCGTGGGAACATTGCAACCTTGGAGCCAGAAATTCACTGGAGAACATAAGGTGGGCAGTTGGCATAAGGTGTTAAGGATATTGCAATTTTACATTTAAAGTTTTAAATATTTATATATAAATTGACAGGTCCAAAGTTTTCTGTCCCAGAATAATAATAAATAGATAAAGAAGAAGGCAGGGAAAAAAAGGATAAACAAATATATGGACCCAAGAAAAAGGAAAAGAAAATTTTAAAAAAAACGATATCAATCTTGTAATTGGGCCCCTAAGAATTTTGGGCCTATGCTCAAGTACAGTCTTGCCTCTGAGCCTACCTATCTAACAAAACAATATGTGTTTTCTTTTTTCCCCCTCAAGCCTACACGTGCTTCAAAATGAATTAAACCAAATATAAAGGTGCAGTAACTTGCACACAAAGAAAAGCAGGGTGAATTGAAGTTTTTCTATTTTTGCTGAATAAATACTTGCATATGTTGATGAGAGTTATAGAATACCATTGTGTCCTACAGAGGAAAAGGGTGGGAAAAAATGAGTAAATTCCAAACTATTGAACTTCTTTATACCCAAAAATCAATCAAATCTTATGTGGCAGCATCAAATGATTGTGTAAAATTTTGTAGGATGCTAACATTGCATTAAAATTCTCAAAATCGGCCATTGCTATGTCACTTAGTAGAAGCTTATTGAATATTTTTCGTGGCTAAAGGACCCGAAACATGATTTTACATTAGGGAAGATGGAAAGGAAAGAAGTAAAATAATTATTACTACTAGGAGTTATTTCTTAATAACAACGAATGCATCACCAAGAGACACTCAGAAAGGTGCAAAGATATAAAATTTTGATTACGATGATAAGTTGGCTCATCCCAGCAATATACAAGATTACAGAAGGGACCTATTGTCCGCTAAGCAAGGCAAGCTGTCTATGTTTTAAACCCGACAATGACATTATATGTACACCTTAAGAGGTCTAGCAGTAACCATCACAAGTATCTTCAAAATTCTCCTTGCAAGGGAACCACATAGCCAAAGTAACTCACCTTAAATTTTGCACACTGAAGATTGGCACGTGAAAAAAATACGTTCTTAAGGCATGCAAAACTGAAGTCTACAAATGACAGATCCTGCAGTTCAAAGACAGAAGATAGGACTGTGTCAGAGACTAGATAAACAAATGGAATAGAATATGAGCAGGAAACTCGTGATCAGAATATTCAGCAGTTCTAGTTGAACATTTCCTGAACCTGCAGAAATACTTATTATGTGCCATTCGAAAGTAATAGTCATAGAATGTAGTGTAGAAATATAGCCAAGAGGCATGCCAAAATCTTATAGGAGACACTCTTTCGCTGTTTCATTTCATATATCCTTTTCGTTAAGTATGTATCTCTTTCTTTAACCAGTACTGAAACACTGGAAATTTTCAAAGCAAATATGAAAGACATAAGCACAGGTCTGAAGACTAGCATCCATCTAACATTTGTATGACTTGCATTAACTAAAAATATGGGAACGAATGTAGTACCAGTTTTGAAAGGTCAAGGCCGGAAAGATTGACACCTCAAAATCTGACTCTTTCAGACTGTGTGCATTTGCTGATATCAATGCGAGTCAATCCTGTACCCATCTCCTCATCCTCCTTCCTCTTATTCAAAGCACTTTTAATTCCATCCATTAATCCCTGATATCAAACATGACCAAACCTTTAAAGTAAGAAATATGAAGATATACAACTGTAGTTGGGGCCTTGGGGGTTAAAGAATGAAACAGAATTAAAAAACTCTCTGTGGCATCTGTTTGTTTCTCAATGAAGTCAATATTCAAATATTTAGCACAGAAGCGGATACAGTAACCACATTGAGACTTTCTGTAAGCTTCAAGTTTCAGACCATCAATGGCATTTATACTAGCAAGATATTTGTTTTAAGGTATTTAGGAAGCCTTCTCCGAACAATCAGAAGGGGCCTCAGAAACATGCAGGGAAATGGAAAGCTACATGCAAAATAACAGTGTAAGCAACATGTGAGCTTAAAGAAAATAGTCTGCGGTAGCTTTAATATATTCACTATTATCTATTAGGCTTGTTGTGGATGAAAAATCGTTGCTTCTGCAATGCCATCAAAGTGATAATGCAGAAAGGGTTATATTAGAATTTAGATCACAAATGGTCACATGATGATCAATATTCACACCATTAAACAAAAAGAAAAAAAAAAAAGGATGAATGCCTAAACAATTAAACAAAATGAATGATCTCCAAACTAGCAAAGATCCTATTACAACTAATTTTGGGCTAAGTGAACATGGAAGTAGGGAACATAACACAATACCCATGTCAATTAAGAAACTGCGAGAACAAAATTGCATGCAAAAGTTGTCTCAATTAACGAAGGCAACACAAGGATGTAGAGGAGAAAAAAGTGAAAGATTTAGCAAACAAGTAAAGAGCTTACAGTAAGCTGGTAGTACTCTGCTTCTCTTAAAAGCTCAGAATATTCAGAATCCTTGAGCGTTGGGACAACACCATCCCTCAACCAATTCAAAATGTGCCGAAAATGTTTCCCATCTCTGTCAACAAAAACATAACCCTGTGGAAATACAGGTAGAAAACCTTTTAGACTATATGGATCTGAGCGCCTGTTAATAGAACTTGAACCAGAGAGAAAAGTTAACATCACAGTCATTATATAGCACGGGTATATATTCTCAAATTTTTCAAAAAGTAAGAAAAAAGACCAAATGGCTCAGTTCCAATCACAAATTGGAAACTAATTTGAAGAAGTTATTCTTATTCGACCTTCTTGTTTTTCAGCTTTAGCAGGCGCTATGGTAATCAGTTTCCTGACTACCTTACAACTAAAAAGCACCTTCAAAACATCTAGATATGAAAACTTTGCATTTGTGGACAAAGGTTAACACATAACATAGATATATAGGTAATCTAGTGTCGCAGGTGATCTGATGCCCACGATGGACATTTCTTATAATGCCCACTCCAAATAATGAACTGCTAAGTGTCTCAAATTTTAAACTTTTTTGGCTTGTGGGACACTTGGCAATGCATCATTGGCAGTGGGAATTAGACCACATCCTTCTAGCGTCAACCTACTTCATTAGAAAATAGAAGCACTATATTACTTATGCACGTCTAGGCGTGCTCATAAAATGTACCTCATCAGTGTCTTGGCAGACAGTGTGGCGACCACTGAACATTGCTGCAAGCATCAATTCAGGTTCACTCTGAGTCAAGGTATCAATTGTTGTGCAAAACTTTTTTCCTCCTTAAAAAAGGAAAAAGTAAAATACTCAAATTCTGATAAAATAATCCATATAGCAATT
The DNA here is from genome assembly GCA_963692815.1 of Nyctanthes arbor-tristis. Taxonomy (NCBI): domain Eukaryota; kingdom Viridiplantae; phylum Streptophyta; class Magnoliopsida; order Lamiales; family Oleaceae; genus Nyctanthes; species Nyctanthes arbor-tristis. The sequence continues at coordinate 14,039 of CAVNYN010221068.1, forward strand.
ACTCTAGCACGGAAAACTGCAATACCAGATAAACTTAGTAAAACCATTTTAACTCATTGTCATGTCAAAATATAGTTGCAAAATTATGAAGAAAGCAGTAAAATTAATTTTACCGCGTATGCACCATAGCTTATTTCAGGAAGTTAAACCTGAATACTACATGACATCAAGAGAATAAGTCAACTTTGAATTGAACTCCATTTTCATTGTGCATGCACCATAATTTATTTTCAAACATGAATGCAATCTTACATGATAATATAAAATTTCTCCACAAGATATATATAACCAGTAATTATACAACTGCTACTATCAACTATCAAAATAACAAAATTACGGTGATTAAGTTCTCATCTCAATAATTTTACTGTAAGTTTTGGAAGGCATCATTATAGGCAGCGATGCTGCTAGTTATTTTTATCAGCTGTTCCTCATACGGCTTGTTTTTCCCGGTTTATTTTTCTCCAACTTTGAACACCAACTGAACCTTTATCTGAGACGGAACTCAATCCACAGGAAGATTTTCAAAAACACTAAGTCCCAAGAATCACATCATAACAACTTAATTACATAATAGAATGTTTAATCTGCCTCTAACAAACTAGCAGACAAGCTCTGTTGAAAACTCTGATGATTTTTTGGAAGTTTCGTCACATACACTGAATACCAACACAGCAATTCACAAACCTCATACCTACGGTATACAGAAAGTACCACCTACTTTGTGGACTCCCATCGGAGAGTAGATCTCAACTATGACCTTTCTGTAAACCATCATTACGAGCAATTGCCAAACTTTGCAAAATACTTCCCAATGTTGAGTCAATGTCAGCATTCTTTTATGACATTAGCCTGGAAAATTAATTTAGCTTGTTCTCTATGTGAATGTTGTAGACTGTCTCTACGACATCCTAACATTAGCTTCTCACTTATACGTGCAGTGCAAGGAAATAGTCTTAGCCTGCATTATTCTCACGACGTCTGCAAAATATACCTACTTTAATTGACCTATACACAACCTGAGCATGAGAAAGCTAAGTAATTCCATCCACATATATCATCTCACAGCCGAAAAGTTTTTAAGATTGATACATTGCCTCATCCATATCCTATATTACTATGTAATAGCTGCTTATAAATAGATAGATATGCGAGATAGGAGAATGGAGAATGATCTTTAGGAACCTATGTAGTTTATGATGAGCCCGAGAAATTAATTGTACACAAAAAACACTAAACTTATTAAAATCCAATAACTTACACTGACATGTAGAATTCTCTAATTTCTACCATAAGATATTACTAAATCATCTAGCTGTCCATATGGCATAGATGATAGCTCAATCATGATAAAATTAGTTCAGCTCACTGAACATCAGTTCAAGAATAATGTTAAGAAATAAGAAATATTCAGCATCAAAACTAGTAGAATAAAATTGTGCCTACATAGAGTTTTACTAAAATCCAAACGATATCAATCAATATTCAGTATGATTTCACCCAATTTTCCAATTAAGTAGACAAACAAATTTTAAAGAGACGACGTGGATAGCAACAACACACATGTAACCGGAGAGCGATGGAGTGTGGAGGTGAATTACCGACGTTGAGGCGAACCATGGAGGACGAGGGAAAGGAGCTGTGCGTCATTCGCAATCTCTACGGGCTTTGGGTAATGTGATGGTTTATTATGCTGATGGATGATGCCTAAGGCCGAGGGTTAACGAAAGATTCTTTCTATATTCTTGAACTATTTGGTCACTGCATTTGTTTGACAATTTTTAACAATCATGCTACAGTTGCATAAAATTCTTACAATTTTTTATAGAGTAATAGTGTTTACCACCATATTAAAGTGTCATTAAATAATTGGTTAAATTAAATAGATTATTTATTTATTTAATTTCAATTATCATTTAATATCATATTAGATGTCACCTAGACTGCTGTCAAGCTCTACTCATACTATATAACCTTATATAATTACAATTAACAAAAATTTCATATATCACATCATTTCAAATCCATTCACATTTTTATACATCACATCAAGTCCACAGTAATTATCACCAATAGTAATGAATAGCACTCTCTTTACCAATTTTTCTATAAAAATTTGGAGACTTATCTCTCATATGGAAACAAAAGAGGGCCTACAAAGAAGATAATTTTTTGGAGCCTTGTCTATTTCTATAGAAAAATTGTTCTCTTTACAAAATGGCAAAATAACACATGGTAGAGTGGTGTAAAAGGTTACGTATATATAATATAAAAGGAGCATTTTTCTATTTTTTAAAAGTACAATTACAAACCCCCCATGCAATTAAAAGTAGCATTTTTTCAAATAACTCTACAATTATAACAAACCACTAATACAGGAGAATTGGCCTAACCTAAGACTTCTAGGTCTCAAAGCTTTCAACATAACCCTTTAACCAAATGGGTTAAAACCCCCATTTACAATAATTTTCTTTTCTTTTTCGAAGGAAAATGCTATTTTATTTTTTAATTTTTTTATTAGCAATTTGTTTTCAATTTTTCTCATTATAAAAGGTCTATTTTTTTCAGCTGACACCCCATTAAAAAAGGGTAATTTGTAGTAAAGGTCCCAACCTTTGCATTTATTTACACTTTCATCGTAAACCTTTAAATCTAGATCAAGAGACCCCCTCAACCTTCCAAAAATTGGCATGGTTCATTCAAATGCCTTTTTTTTCCATTAAAATCTTGTACTTTGTTTGGCAACTAATTAAATCAAATCTTATTATAACTGAAATAAATTTTCACACTCATATTATATAGAATAATTATAGTTGGACAAATAAGAGACAAAAAGTTAGACAAAATAAACATGTATCATGTGTGATTAGTGTTGATGTAAAAATAACGTGATGTGTTGAAAAATAGAATTGTGTCATGTATCAGTTTTATTAAAATTTTTGTATGAATTTTTGTTCAAATAACACAACTCTATTATATAAGAGTACAGAAAAATAACACATTACATAGAAAAATGAAACATATGTATAAAGAAAAAATTTCAAATTAAATTTCACATAACATTTTTATTATTATGCACGCATTTCACTTCTGTGCACTCTCATGTGATGCGAGTATAGAATTTAACTTCAATTATAGCAAGATCTGATTTACAAAACATAGATTAAAAGTTGGAGGCCTCCTAGTCCAGATTTAAAAGTTAGGGATGAAAGTGCAAATGAACGTAAAGGTTGTAGACCTTAGCAGCAAATTACCCTGAAAAATTACAAATAAAATCAGAAACATTTTTTTGCTCTATTTTCTTACTGCTGAAGTATTTTTAACATTACAACGAAATTGTAGGAGATGAGAATTGAACTCCTGACTAAAGATTTAAAGAACCAACAAAGATGCTATTAGATTACAAAGATCTTGGCTCTTACTGTCAAAGTTATCGCGTATTTTTCAGCCTTCCAGAATTATACTAAATAAAAAAAGAAGAACCACAGGTAGAACCATCAAGCAATGTGGAGGAAAAATTTTCTTTATTGGCCTTTGTAGAGATCGGACATGTGACTAACAAAATAATGTTGTAAGGGACTGGCAAAACCATGTTTCTTAATGAAAAGGGATTACAAGGTCAAAAAGAAAGAACAAACAAAAGCTTTATTTTACTTTTATATTACTTTTACTAGTTTTCTGAATTAGCCATTCATTGCCCCAAAATACCGTTGTTATACAATGCATTTTTAAGGAGTATAAAATTTTGGAAAATAATTTACTCAGCGCCATAAAAGAATTAGAATTTGTAAATTAAGAGAATCTTTACCAGTCAGGTTAGTATATCACTTTTTCTGCATTTACGTAATGATAGTTTAAATCATAACCGCAGGCAAAATAAAAAAACAAACTCCAAACTCTAGCAGCCGAAATAGCACAGGCCCCAAGTCAGCTTATAGTAGCTCCGCCGAGGGAAAACAAAGTAAGGAAAAGCTTGGCTCGGAATTTTTCCACGCCCACCATAAAACCTTTCAACCATTGAAAACTCCAACTGAGCTGGTACTTCAGGGAAAAACGGAAGCTAGCTTTGATCATTAAGTACAGCAAATGCTAGAGATTTTTTTGTTTTTCATAAATATATATCATCAAATGACTATCATCATCTGACAATGAACGCATGAACATAAATTCTTTTTTCCCCCTTGTTTTTTTTTGCCTTCCTTTTTTTCCCCCAATTAGACTTCTACATTGGCGTTAGTACTGGGAGCCGGCTATGGCTCGAGCCACCAAACTTAACGGAAGGTTGCACTGCGATTGCCCGATGCAGGGAAAGCCTGACGTCTTCTTCCCTGTGGGTGTTCGGTTCTTTCTTCATCCTTCTGTGATGCCATAGAACTTTTCTTATCTCCTTTGTTAAGCCTACCCTCGTCTCCGTCATTGGCCGCCTTTGCTCTCCTTTTATCTTCCCCAAATTTTACCTGACCTATTGCGGCTGCATAGTTGAACGGTTTCAGCTCCAAGAAATCTGACCTTTGAGATTTACCAACCGCTTTGGATTCCATTGTTTGATTTATTGATGGAAAACACTTCTGGAAGCTGGAGGACAGTTCAGAGAGAGACATGGGCACATGTTCAATGTCAATTTCCTCAGCAGAAGCTGCTGTGCTGTTTTCCTGCTGTTTCGGCTTGTCAATGGCATCAGATTCTGCATCATCATTTCCCACTTCCTCCATATCTGAATCATCACTCAACACAATAACGTCTTCTAAATTTGATCTCATAGAAGTTGTAGTAGGCAAAGCTTCTTGGTGGGACACCTCTAATGGCTTGGCACATACTGAAACATCTGATTGCAACCGTTCATCCTTTCCTGAGAAAGTAAGGAAGGGAAGACTCACCAAAGATTTTATCTGTTCTAGTTTGGTTTCTTCTTGTTCCTAAGACAGAAAAGAAAATAATGGATTTTCATGATCAGTAAGAAGCCAAGTACACCTCCATCCATTCATGGAATTAAAGAAATTAGAGATGTCAAAAGTCCAAGGACCACAGACAAAATCTCAAAACTTTACTGCAACTCAGGAATCAAAGCCATATACGGCTGAATAGACAATACACATTCAAGTGCAAGCACTTGTAAGGCTACATACTAATTTATCACAAGTCAGTGAAGAAAATAGAATACTAACTTATATATTATCCAGAAACTTACTTTTTTATCAGGATCAAACTTCCTCTTAGCAGAATTACCCAGCAATGCCCCAAAAGCTCGGTTTGGCTTCTTTAGCACCTGAACAGTTGCTTCAGCCTAAAATAAAAGAGAAATCTTTTTAGATCGGAAGAGCACACGTCTGATTGCACAGTTCATTCATCACCACAGAAAGGAAATTTAATCTCCATACAAAATGCAGCTAGAATCAGTCTTCCCAGCAAAGCAATTTGAAAAAGATGACGGACATTATGCATGCTCTAAGAAATCAAAAAGCAAACAGGCAAACCATTTTCTTTCAATTAGAAAGGCATAGTTTGAGTCACTGCTTTACTCACCATCATGATGGCACTCGTATTTATGAGAAAACTAGGGACTTGATGAGCACCTACTCTGGAGTATGTTTCTTTGTTTTCCTTTTTCTCTTGTTTTTCTCAGTGTGTAGGAAGTGGGCATATTGCAGGCGTAAGTTGCAATTAGAGCTTCTATCATTCTATATAAGGCATAGGGGTGTTTGATACTCAGTCAACTTTTCCCATTATTATTTAGATCAATCACATATTTGAGAACTATTCAATTACAAGCACACATTTCAAACTCAAATCAAATCTCCACCATGTGCTTTAGCTCATTATAGTGATAATTATAATGAGAACGGCATTAACTAGCAACACAGAAAAATAATAACTTACTGATCGTAACGCACTAGGCGCATCCCTTTGCATCGAAGAAGCATGGCCATCAGTTTTACATTTTACATCTCCATCTTCCTCTCTATCTTTAGAACCTCCAGTCGTGGGTGCCCTGCCCTCGTAATCTGTAGAAGCTAATGTATGCTTGGAGATGCAATCATTTTGCAATGTGCCATTGATGTTTCCAACTTCTTCACACTTGTAGAATCCTTCAGGAGCTTCTGGAGGCAATGCCTCAGATTCTTCAGTAACCAATGTGTTCTCTTCAGCTACCTGCATAACATAACCCTAGTATCATTAAATATACAGTACCACACACTAAGGATCAAAACCAGTCAGTGGAAATAACAAATACGTGCTAATCCTTTCTTCAATTTATGGGGAATGCATGCAGTGTGCGTTACCCACCGAAATTTATAAACAAAATATTTAAACATAGCTAAACAACGGGAAAATAAGTTCACAGAACTTGTAGGCCTCATCTTGATTAATTTACTGAGTTTTCATTTTTCAATTAAAGAGTTTGTAGAAGATCCATAGAGAAATATTATCTATTAAAGGTGATTTTCTTAAGATCGGCATTCACAATTCTGCCACACTTTACTCTCCCCAAGTACCAACGATTATTTCTGTGTCTCACTTTTCAATTCATTTTCAGTTTCGTGTCCCCCAGAGTAACTTGTGGGAAAAAAATTTTTTTTTCTTGTTTTTAGTGTTTTCGTTTTGTAAACTGAAAATACTCAAAATGACAAAATAAGTTCTCCTAGATTTCAAAAATATGAAAGCAAACAGATACTAAGAGCTTGTTCACTGGGGCTTTACATGAAGCAAATAATTTATCAAATCAATACTGACCATATATTCTCTACCAAAAAAAAAAAAAAAAAATTCACCCATCCCAATAATCTTTCTTTTACATTTCCACCACACATTCTCATACAAATTTAAATCGCATTTTCATAAAGCTCCAAAGAACAAGCTCTAAGTGTTTTTGAAAAACTGAAAACAAAAAACAGCATGAAAATCAGAAAGAAAGCAGGCCCCAAAGGCTTGGCATTTTTCAAAAAAAATAAAAAAAATCCTGCTCTCTATTTACAGGTTCATAGTAATTCCTAGGACATAAAATTTGAGAACCTATTGAATCCAAGTACAGAGGAGGGAGGAGCTCTTGAACGCAACATATAGACGAGGATTTACAAAGATGATTTTTTCCCCCATTATTCGACATTATTAGAAAAATTGGAGCTTTTGGCATGAATGTATACAATAAGCAGCTTGTTTTCCTGATCACTAACCATAACAGGATATCAATGTTTGCTTTTCCAAGCAGGAATATCAGATACGCAGGAAGAAATGACCTCTATATGGAGCATTGAAATAGGACACTTGACAATTAATCCATTGAAAACTTACATTTTCCACGCGCCTTTCTTGAAGATATTTAGCAGCCTCTTCAAATGCGTGGGCATTTTGAATAGAGTGTCTTATTATGCTAATGATAGAACCAAGATTGCGCTCAACATATGGGTGCTTGGATTTCAATAAGCGACGCAATTTGTTCGTGGTAAGAGGCATCTGTTTAGCTATTTACAGTCACAGATGGAGGGGGGGAAAGAAAGGGGGGGGTAAGTCATGTCGTAAATAAAATGTTGGAAAAATAGACAGCTCAGTAGCAACTTGAACTTGGGTTAAGCATAACTACCAATTTCAATAAGAGTCCTATTTGGCAAAACATAGCCAGTACTCTCATCCTCTGCACGAGCAACGACATCCCTCCATTCGTAGAGTCCCTAGAGGTCAATAAAGAGTTACTTCAGAAAAACTAGTAATGTAACAGGAAATAGCAGAGAAAACCAAAACATAGGGGATAAACTACTATGGTAAAACTGATAGATACCGAACTCCCTATGCTTATATATTAAGCAAAGAGCTCAGATCCAATACAATTAGCAGCATAGTCCAAAAACACAAGATATAAAAGAAAAAGTAGAAGGCAGAAACAGGTCTCAGAAATATGTCGATGAACAAGCAAAGCACTAGCTTAGTAACTTACGGAAACAACAGCCAGCTGTTGGGCATTGAGGCCAGCACCCTGCAACCTGCATGACAATTGGAACTAAGCAAATCGGAAGAAATAATATCCAGATTGAAAGAATATTGATAGATTCAATTTCCCAGTTCATGCTGTTCAAAGATCTTAACGAATGAGTACTTGACACTAATCATACCCATAAATGTAAAGATACGAACTATCTGTCAGAAGCTCTTTCTCATACAGCTGAATGCAAATGTCATAACTGCGTTTATACACCTGTCAAAAACACCAAATTAAAGAGACTTCAACTGATATAAAAGAAAAAACTAAGCCTCATCCCAATTAGTATGAAGTTGGCTTATCAATACTTTGACAACAGGCCGCTTGTTTATCAGTTCATAATTTCATATATCGGAATATCCAACACAACCAGATCTTTTGCAACCACAATAGGCAACATTAATCTTGGTCAAGCTACTTCCTTCCATAAGCAGAAACCCAATAATAGGCCGAAAGTAAAGAACAGTTTAGTTATTTTTCTCAAGTAATGTTCCCAAACTTCATTTACCATTACTCATACAGTCAAAGAAGCGCTCCAATAGGATAACGAGCGCCTAATAAGACTAGGAAAATATATCATACTCACTCATTTCCGAGAAACCAGATCGGAAGAGCGTAAGAAGTCTAAACTGAGAAAAAAAAATGAAACCAAATCAATTCTCAGTTATCTGAAGGAGTACAGCACTATCTCTATTACTTTGAAAGCCAAAATTCAATATAAGCACTTAATTTGAAGTCAACCTGGATACTACTAAGAGACTACGAGAATGTGCAGTAACTGATAAACCTACAGAAATGTTCTAGCTAAAAGCTTACCATCCACTTATACACAGCTTCTTGAAGCCAACTATGAAGAATGAATTCGGAGAAGAGGGTAAAAAAATATTTGAAATAATTTATTAAATAGACTCTTAAAATATAAGCATTATTCTTGATGTGCAAGACCAAAAAGTTAAATAACCAAACAATATGTGATAAAGCATACACATGGCAAAACAGTTAGGTGAGGTCAGTTTCCTTCCTCTCATCATATATAAGCGTGTCGTGAGTGGTGAGCATACAACGAAAACTTGACTGAAAAAGAGATAAAAGATAACCAAAGAAGACCCGAAGAGGCCGTAGAACAGCTCCAGAAGAAATTCTTAGATACAGAATCATATTGAAGTTCATGTCAATGTCAAAATCAACAAACAGTTGCCAATTGGTAAACTATCAAAGATGCGCCCCTAAAATCTGGAATGTAACAGGATATAACTAACATTACTTCCCACTGTTATCTACTAAACTGTAAGAGATCACCCACTGAATTTGGTTATCATTAATATATAACTAACAGGTGAACTCACGGTGCACACAATTGACCATGAAATAAGAAAATCACCAACAGTCAATAGACCAATTTTACCAGTTTAAATCCCCTGATTTACTCCATGGACAAGTGGGGAAATATATGGGCACATTATTATGAAGAGAAAGGTAAAATGAACGGTGGAGATTTAACAAGGTTTGAAATGTGTTGTTGTGATTGAGCCCATGTTCACAAACCATTTCCATTTAAAAACAGAATCTGGTCAAACCAATCACATCCACATATTTTACGGGACCCACTAATACTGCACAAATCTCAACCACTGAGTAGTCAAATCAAGGGGGTAGGAGGAGATTATAAATTTTGGAAAATGTTACCCAAATATTGAGATTCAAACACCTTTTTAAATAAGAGGGAATTGCACAAAACATCATGTCTTGTCATGCCATATAAAAAAAATGGCCAAAGTCGAAAACATTGACAAAAGTAGCCATTTTCAACAGTTAAATATCATATTTACCCCTTATAATGAATTGAAGTTACAAATGTTACCTTGACATAACTATAACCCCACTATCCCCACCTCATGGACAAACCAATATTGAAAGCGGCAGCACATCTCAAGATGAAAGCTGCGACTACAGCACCATCCATGCAGGATGGCATTCAAATTCACAGCCCCACCTCTATGGAGGCATCCATAAAGGTGGGAGGCCATTCCTTTAATTGCAATGCCACCTCAATGGATGCAGTGCCCCACCTGGATTAGGGGTAAAGGCTGCCGCCACCACACTGGCAGGCCACTCCACTGGTGGTGGCAAAAATTAGGGTATTCGTGCGTTGAAGTTGGATGTATGGGAATTGAGTGCATATTGGGTGTGCTAGGCGTTGGCAAAAGATGGTAAAGATGCAAATTTTAAATAGTGGCAATGGCATACACGATATTTCATGAGAAAAGTGTCTATACTTGGAATGAAAATTGAAATTTGTCATTTTTGTTGAAAAACTTTTTAGACATTTTTCTCAGTTTCCCTTTAAATAACTCAAGTTACCCAGAGGTGGAGCCATTAAGGGCCCAATGGGGGCAGCCTGCAGTGGGGCAGGGAGAAAATTCAGTTATATTACTGTGCCTTCATAATTTTGTTTAATGGCCAAGCTTGGGGCAGGGGAGGATGGTGCTAGGAAGAGAATTCTGCTTGATTTCTTGGGAGAGGGGGTTAAGGAAAATGGGTATCAGAAGTAACATGCTAATTCAAAAATTAGAGAATTTTTCACATTCTTTCGAAATTTAAAACCCATTTGGTTTCCAATTATAATTGGGATAATATATTATTCCAATTTCCAATGCAATGATTGGGTCAAATTCAAATTTGAATTTAAGTGCATTTACCAATATGTCCACCGTACTTGTAGATATAATACTAAAATGAGGGGCATACTAGGAAATGTACTTAAATTCAAATTTGAATTTGACCCAATCATGAAATTGGAAATTGGGATAATATATTATCTAAATTTTAATTGGAAACCAAACAGGTTCTTATTTCCTAAGAAATGTCTTTAGATACTTAAAGTTTTTGACATCCAATTTGAGCGTTCACAACATTAGCCAATAATACTTTTTTTAAGTTAATATTCTTATCAAATCTTAAAAAACGAGTTCGGAACTTCCAGATCAATACTTGTTGTGTGTTCTAAAAAAATGGCTCTTTTCCATCTTAGTTATTAGTTTTTGTTCTTGAGCAATGAGAATCTGCGTATTTTCCAATCCACAAAAATATGCTAGTAGCTGAAAACCCCCTGATTTAATCATTTCACTTTCCTTCCTATAAACTTTGCAAGGCAACTTCCAAGGAGAGGCCCGAAATGTTAAAACCTTTCAGTTTAGCTATTGTGCATTTGCTTAAGTTTTTGTCTCCATAACCTAAATAATTTTCAGACATTTTTTATCCACGGTCAAATTCAGAATATGTAGATTTCATTGCATGCTAAGCTATGAAGAAGTCAAAAAGATTCCTTATATTAAAGCTAAACATAAACGGGATTTCTTTTTAATGAAAGTTTCTTACGCAACTCTAATTTCACTCAACTTAAGAAGGAGAAGAAAAGAAGTTACCTCCAAAAGTGGAGGATCAGAACTTTCAGATTCAGCAGATGATGCAAACAACTTCATTTTCATCACATCATAAATATACAATAAATAATGCGTGTCTTCTCTAGCATATCTGTAATACAGAAAATTCAACGATACTAAGAAACTTTTACAAGCATTTACAGCATAAAGTTCCAAAAATAATGTTGTTATAAGCCTAACAAAAGAAGCAAGCAGTCAGTTAATTTAATTTTGGTTCATCAGGTAACAGAACAATAACATACAATTTCTTCAAACTTGAAGAATCGTCTTCATTCTCTCAAGTTACAAAAGTTGATCCCACTACCAGAGCTTCAACCCTCTTGTATATGCATTAAGTAGTTAACCAAAAGATGATCCAAAGATCTGATGCCTTACGTACCTCTATGTTCTATATCATGTTAGAACCAATATATTGGTTCTAACATATACTGGCCCGTCTATCACAGTGATTGTAGAACGCGCACTAGCTTGTAGAAGGAAGCATAACTCAACCTTTTATTTAATTACCAGACGTTTGATTTCATTAAAACCTACTTGCACGATCTATAAGAAACCAGAATTGGTGAAGATACAAGTCTCTGAGGAACTTAGGTCCAAAAAGCATGCTCCTCCACTATATCATGCAAAAATTAACTTAGAGGAGTTGTCACTATATTTTGTTTTAAGTTTACAATTTTCAAGTCAATTAAATATAGATATTTTCTCTAAGGTCCCCTTGGTGATTATCTCAATGTAACACGGCCATCTAAATCCATCTCCCTAGGAATACCTCATAACTATTAGAAAACCCATTTCTCAGTTAAGCAAATTTGTTATCAAACTGTATACCATGGTTGAACCAGTCTTGCAGCAGAAAGATGACTAGTAATCACTGGTCACAGTTATATGAGCATATCCATGATTAAGATTGAATATTTGAAAGAGTGGCATCATTCAACTGGCATACGAGTATGTTCAGGTAGGAAATCCAGCACTTAACCCCTGTTATAATCTATTTCTATTTTGAAATAGGAATAGCCTTTTAAGAGAGAGTGTTGAATATTTGTGTACTACATGTTGGCCCCATGTGATGTGTGGATGTGATTTGTTTGAGCAAATTCTATGTTGAAATACAATTAATTTGCTAACATGGGATTAGTTTCAAAAAACAGAGCACTTCTCCGCTTCATTGAATTCCATTTCTCCATTTTTTGTATTGAAAACCACTTTGTAGGCAATTTAAATTGCAAGAGAGAATGATAATCACATCTCTACAGAAAAATAATTATTACTCTGACAAAGAAAATATAATGTAGGGAAGCAAGAGTTTGTAAAAGTGCAGCGGAAGACATTCCCTTAACTACAAAGTACTCGTTACTGAAAAAAGGGGCTCTTTTCCCAAATGCACAAAACCAAAAGATGTACAAATTTTTGCTAAAGCAATACCCGATATAGAGATTCCAGAGGACTGCAACAAGGTCTTTCAAACTCTTTTGCACTGAGAATCTGACTCAAATTTTGGGAAGTCCAATTACAAGTGTCTAACAGATCCAATACATATTTCTAAGAGCCCTCTAGAAAAGAACATACAAGTCTAGGAGGTTAAATTATTCTTCTACTGTATTTCCACCATAACTAGAACTCAACACTTAATAACTAAGAGATATATCTAAACTCAGTATGAGTAGATTTAACAGCATCAGATTAATAAATACAAGGAATAGTGCTTGTCTGATTCTCATTATGACAATGAAATTATAATGAGAACTTATAATGAGTTGAACTGAGTGGTGAATATTTAATTGAAGATTGAAATGCGAGGCGATATCTGGGCAGTGGTCAAATTAGTAGTAGGTGAAATTATAAGGAGAAAGAATAAAGGGAATCAAACAAGCTCATAGTAATATGTATATGTAGTAAGTCAAAGTAGCACAGATACCTCATCATTTCACGGGGCAGAGGGCGTAGTCTCCAGTCCGCATTTTGGTATCTAGAGAGAGCAAACAGGTCAATATAACAATTCCATTTTATCTAGCTTTACTTTTGGCCCCCTTCCCTCATTTCCAATAGCATATCCCCCCTCCACCCCACCCAAAAAAACAGGGCAGGGGGCTAACTCCTAAAACTATTGTATTGTGGCGTCCCCGCGCCCGGGGCGGGGGAGCAAAAGCAGTGTAATAACGCAAACTATTTTATTACTTATCAGCAAGATAGCTTACTCTTTGTTTGCTGCAACTCCACAAAAATGATGCAGCAGAAATTCAAGACTGTTCCTCTCCATTTTCAGTACTCTTGAAGCCTAAGAACAGAGAAGAAACTTTGTGCTCAATAGCAGAACCTTGAAGAAATACAGAAAACCTTCATAGAAGTACATAATAAATTTATCAACACTAGAAAAGAAGAAACTGAGGGTTATTGATAGAAACTCATCACACCAGAGATAGAGAGCAATAGCGTGAACAAGTAGAGACAACAAGCGAAAAATTGCAACATTCCATGTTCCCAAGCAATAATCTCTGATCCTGTTTTCTCATTGGAATTCTTTTTCCTCCATGTTATTATTATATAGACAGATCAATAAACTTGCTCTCTCTATCACATATTTTACCTTGGACACTGCCAGTTGGGCACACCTAAGGGAGGGGGCACGTTCTTGATCGCCCACCATCCCATCCATCCAATTGTTATTGAAACAATTCCTATTAGTGAATGGTTTCAATCAATCATTAAAACGAAGTAATATAAGAACAGTGATCAAGAAGAAAAGGATAGAGATATCTAAAGAAATCTACGGTAGCAAGTAGCAACAACTCTGAGAGAGAGAGAGAGAGAGAGAGAGAGAGAGAGAGAGCGAGAGAGAGAGAGAGCGAGAATTTCACCAAATAGATAGACCCATGGCATGTCATTTCAAGTTCACTAAATTAAGCAAGAATACAGCTTTTCATTTCAACACAAAGAAACGTCCCACATAAAGTTGTCTTCTTCTCCGGGAAAAGAAGTTCACGACCGTGGCCTCTACCTCCATGCAGCCATAAAGATAATTACAGAAAAATACTAGAGCAAGTCAAATTACCAGATCGGAAGAGCCAAACATATTGCAGACATATATGCCAAAGTCCTTTTGAAGCCATACAATATCTCGATCTGCTCCATGCATCACCTAATCAAAACAAAACCTGTTGGATACAGAAGACCCATCAATTTCAAGCTGCGGAATGATCCATTAAATTACCTTTTTCTTCGCTGGATCTTTAAATACTTCTCTCAAATATGGACCAATATGAATGCGGAGCTTCAGAGTATCTATGACAAAATCCTCAGTCCTTGTAGATACTTGCATCAAGCATGTCAGTCCTTGAAAAGACGCTCTTCCGATCTGTTCCAAATCAACCTGCACAAAGGCAATAACAATAAAAAGAAAAATCTGAATTAGACGTTGCTCTCCAGAAACATATCATTTTCCTCATGAACTCAAAACATACATTCCTAATATGATCCCTAAAATTTCATTGAAGTATGATTATTCAAGCACACACATCTGCACTGCAAGAGAAGGTTAAGATAATCAAAGCCACCATCATAGAAGTATAAAAAATTCAACTTTGCATCTAAAAGATGCAGAATAGTGTAAGCAATCAAACCCAGAATACAAATTTCTACTCAAAGAAGTCATGAAGTATATAGCACGTATTCAGTTCAGCAATCAACAATGTGAATGCAAATCTACTACTACCTGCCACTATTCCCATTATAAGAAAAAAGTGCCTCAAAGCTTACCGCAAATTCGTCCGCACTACGCAACTTAATAGCTAACTGCTTCAAATCCTTCACTTCTTCCACAAGTTTGAATGGTGTGGATTCCAGTGGAGCGGGTTTTCTAGGCTCCGAAATATGATCTTCTTTATCAACAAAGTCAAGGACAGAGAGGTTCTCCTGTAAGTAAATATGATCCGACATCATTAAGGAAATCGAAAAAGC
This sequence comes from Nyctanthes arbor-tristis, assembly GCA_963692815.1. Taxonomy (NCBI): domain Eukaryota; kingdom Viridiplantae; phylum Streptophyta; class Magnoliopsida; order Lamiales; family Oleaceae; genus Nyctanthes; species Nyctanthes arbor-tristis. Next base: position 29,411 of record CAVNYN010221068.1, read on the forward strand.
AGCAACATTGAATGACCTTGACATCATTAAGGAAATCGAAAAAGCAGCAACATCGAACAATAGTAAGTAAGCAAAACGTTACTAACAACTGAAAGAAAACAAAGATAAATGTAAATGTTTCAATATTATATCAATCTCGTGCTAAAGAAAATGCAAGTTATTTCTAATATTTCTAAGAGTTTAAGTACATAATCATGCGTCTGTAAGAACTATCTGGCTAGGTAAATTTTCAAATATGCTATATTCAACAGTTTTTTAAAAGGAATGATAGAGAAAGGCCATGCTTTTCTAGTTTTCTCTTAATCATGTCATTTCTTTTCATAGAGTTGGGTTACTATATTCCCTAAATCCCTACACGGGAAACTGGATTATCAAAAGAAATTCCATAAACATTTATTTGCATAAACTCTTACTTACAAAATATTTATGACCATAATGTATATTACTTGATTCACCACAGTAAAAGCGTTCATCCATTATTTCAAGTGGCTAGATATACACCATTCATACTTGACATCAGTTTACATAACTGGCTCAAAGAATCTGTTCAATAGTTGAAAATGACATTCACATGAAATAATCAATAAAGTTAATCAAATCTAAGTATCCCCTTTGATCATCCACATGCAATAATTCAAGACTAAATTTTCGAAAACATACATTACTGTGCATTCATACTTCAATTCTTACTAACGTTCAGAAAATCCTCAATTTCGAAAACTCTACAAGTAAGCAAAATTCGATAAGTGAATCATTTAAAGATAAGGAACTTGATACTAACCACGGGATGTATGAACCTGGACCCATCCTCAGTCCTTTGCAACCAAACATGCTCATATGGCTGATTTGAATTGTTCACAATAATCTTATACTCATCTTGGGGCTTTGGAATAGTTGGAATATGAAAAGGAACCTTTGGCTTCACTTTTGGCGCCACCTTCACTTCTTGAACCCCTTCCAGCCGCCTCTCCTCCACAGTCCGCTCCACCGCCATTTTTTTATTCTTCTTCCCGTAAACCATCTGAAACCCATTTTCCGTATCATCATCATGAAATCTCATCATTCTCACACCACTCTCCTCTTCCTTCTTCCGCAAACCCTTAAACTCATCCAGACTCACATCAAACCTCTCAAAAATCTCGTCATTTACATTGATGAGCCAGTCATACGCCACATCATCATCTAATTCGATATCTTTATCTTCAGGAAATAAGATAGGCTTGTCGAACAAATGTTCCGATGCCCCGATCCCTTTTAGCAAGTCTGTCGACTTCTGATCCGTTTCTTTAACAGAATTCTTGAATTCAGGAAAATTATTGTAAAAATGGAAGTCCTTATCTGAAGGTATGCCCCGAGAGGTCCCTGAAAGCTTCGCTATTGAAGTGCGCAACGGTCCCTTCATCGCAAAATCTCGCAACGACTGGCATTTTTTGGAGCCTTGATCCTCGCCTGGATCGACCTGCATGGTCTTTTCTGTTCAATTCTCTGAACCTTTTTCCCCCAAGAATTTGAGAGAGGAATTTTTTGTTGGTGGGGGGTTTTAGGGTTTTAAGACTGGGTGAGGTGGTGAGTGGCGTGAGATTGCGTGTATTCTTTTATTGCATTTTTCTTCTCGGGTGGAAGATAAAAAACGGTGGCAACTGTACGGATTATAATCTGAATTATAATCTAACACGTGACCTCATTTTATTAGTTATTTTTAATAAAAAGTAAAATATTGCGGCTTGATTTTTATTTTTTGACTTTTTAAAAAAGTGAAACCAATAAAATAATGTCGTGTGGTAGATTCATTATAATCTATATGAGTTGCCAAACACCTAGAAAAGTGTAGCGGGCTAAATACAGGAGCCGCACGTGTGAGTTGTATTTTCCTTGGAGACTTTTCTGTAATTTGATTTGAAGCCTCCTTTGTCCGCAAAGATATTCCATGTCTCAAATTATATTTCACATTCCCTCAATATTTTTTTCTTTAATATGCTCTTCTTAATTATACTTGATAATCAACAATAATGAAGAGTTAAAATAAGATATATCTATCTTTCAAAAAGAAAAAAATATATATCTAATAACTGTAAAGGGATATTAAGAAATAAAGTTAATTTCACATATCGTCCCTAACATTTAGAGGTAGTATTGGCTTAATCCCATTCACCCACCCACTGGTGGGTGAACTTACACCGCCCCCGCCTATATGGGGGCAGTGATTGGTCCTTCCACATATAGGCGGACATGCATGTGGATCCGCCCACATGTGGGAGGACCAATCACCGCCCCCATGTAGGCGGTGAGTGGTTTAAATTCACCCACCAGTGGGTGGGTGAACATTTTTAAGTATCGGCTATCCCTCTAACTATTTTGAACGTGTTGGATCCTCAACAATTCATTATTTCCCACAAATAGTCTTTTTGATGGTTTTCGTCAATTTTCCGTTAATTTCTCAATCAAATTATCATTATGTTTCTTTTTTAATTAAAAATAACATAAAAGTTTAAAAAAAAAGAAAAAAAATAGGTGAATCGCCCATGCTGTCAGAAATGGCAACAAAAGTTATCATCCCAACGAGTATGTGTATAAAATCGAACAACGAGGATACCTATCTGTACATAAAATGTTTATAATAAAAATTTATACACTCGCTTACAAATAGCATTTCTCATTTACAGTAGATGGTGCACTTTAAAGAGATGATATATAATACAAGGAAAATTTCCAAGATTTTTTTTTACTCATCTTTACTATTCTCCAATTGGATTATATATTTTATTTTACTTTATCAGTAAAATATGTCCATGTAACAAACCATGTGACATGATGTGTTAAAAAATAAAATTATATCAATGTGTTAGTTTTGCTTTATATCACTCGTTATTCAAATAGCACAACTCAAATTTTCAACTAGAATTAAAATCAAACAAGCGCTAAAACTGGCCCATTTAGTGAGGTAACTAGTTCACAACACTCCATTTGAGGCAAATTGGACCCAGCCCAATTTGAGGAGTCCACACAACCCGCGCTTTTGCAGCCCTAGGGTTTCTGCTCTATTTATTTTCAACTTCTCGCTGCTCATCACGGCTGAAGTACCCAATACCAACCAGGCACGCTGAGAGCCGAGAAGTAGGGAGAAGAAGCAAAAATGGCGGCTGCTGCTGCAGTAGTAGTAGTTCCGGAAGCGCGGAAAGAAGAGAAGGCTCACACCGATGTGTTGCTCTTCAACCGGTGGCCTTACGACGATGTTGAGGTACCATTTTTCCGGCTCCTGTACCAAAAACGCTGATGCAGAAGTGTATTCTGTTTTGTGTTCAAATACATTTTTGTGTTTTGTTCTTATGGGAAACCAGTGATTCTTGTCGTTATGATTTTTTTTGTGGAAGATTAGTTGTTTGAAATTGGTTAAAGATTTATAGATGTTGGTGAATGTTGGGAACAGAAACTAATAAAATAATTTAAGAGCCATTTGGTTCTGAATCCTTAGGATTGTGATTACATAGCATAGTTTGAATGCGCTTTGAATGTCATCCATTTTACTGAAAATGTGTTGTATGCTTTTATGCGTCTTTTAATCCTTTGCTAATTATAATTATAATGACAAAAGCTGAAACTACAAACTCGTCTTGACTTTCTTCTTGCAGTTAAATTAATAAATTTCTGAAACTGAGCGACTGACACCGTACGCATTCTAAATAACACTGGAAAACCCGTTATTAAGGGAATCTGTCTTCTAAAACTAGTAGAACCTATAGGATTCGTGTTGAATAATAATAATAATATATATAATGATACTTTAGTTATCGTCCATGATTCAGTTTTAAGTTTTCTTTATTTATTTATTAATATTTTTTTTTTGTATTTATTTGTTTTAAGTTTTTCAAATGCATTTTAATGGAGTTAAAGATTGTCAATCAATGATGTGGAAACACTATCTTGAATTTCTTATTTGTAAAAAATGAGCGGTTGTTTTCTATTATATAGTGTCCTGTCATGACTTACAAATGTGCTCACGCCACCAGATCGGAAAGCGTCGAGAGGGTTGCTTTAGGCAAGAACTTCGGTAGAAGAGCTTAAAAAGCTATTATGAGTCTGTTGTTTGATTTTTTTTGCCCCCCTATTTGCACAGGTTAATGACATTTCTCTTTTGGACTACATCACTGCAACTGCTGATAGGCACCCTACCTACATGCCTCATACTGCTGGGAGGTACCAGCAAAGACGGTTCAGGAAAGCCCAATGTCCTATCGTGGAGAAGCTGACAAACTCATTGATGATGCACGGCCGTAACAATGGGAAAAAGCTGATGGCTGTGCGCATTGTCAAACATGCTATGGAGATCATCCACTTGCTGACTGACCTGAATCCCATTCAAGTCATTGTTGATGCTGTAATCAACAGGTATAGTGAAAATGGCTTGTTGCTGATATTTTCTCTGGCTGTTACCTTAAACTCAGTTCCTGAGTGAAAGTTTATGTTGATCCATCCTACACGATATCTGCTTGATATATAGACTGATACAGTGCAAAATTTTCTTACATTAATTTGCTATAGTGGACCAAGAGAAGATGCAACCAGGATTGGATCTGCTGGTGTTGTGAGGCGTCAAGCAGTTGATATTTCCCCTCTAAGGCGTGTTAACCAGGCTGTCTATCTCCTCACTACTGGTGCTCGGGAGAGTGCTTTTAGGAATGTTAAAACCATAGCTGAATGCCTTGCTGATGAACTCATAAATGCGGCCAAGGGGTCTTCAAACAGGTTAAATGCTCGGGCCTTTCCCTGCATACCCATTCCACTACCCTTTGGTCTCTCCCTTTTTCTTTATTGTCTCTTTTTGTCAAATAAAATATCAGTGCAGCGTTAGCATCTTACTTACTATCTTCTTTATTTACACACAGCTATGCTATTAAGAAGAAGGATGAGATTGAGAGGGTGGCCAAGGCCAATCGTTGAGAGATATCGTTGCTGCAGACTCACATCTACATGTTCTACTTCGAAGTGGCTAATTGTCCACTACTTCTATTTAAGATCATCTATCTATAGGTCGAGTTGTTTAGAACAAATGGATCAAACATGCAGGTTTTGTTTTCCCAATTAGCGTCTCTTGAAATTTTATTTGTTCTCCCTCAGTAAATCTTGTTATGAAACAATTTTGTTGCTTTGTTTTCTTATATTATTAGGTAATGCTCTGATGATGTGGTGATAAAAAATGATAACCAGGAAACCCAGGGTGTTTTGCCCGGGCGGAGTTAGGTTTTGCTTAGAATATATAGACTCCCGCTGGGTCTTGCCTACTTTATTCCAGTTGACTCGCTAACTGAGTGATAAATGACTCGACACTCTTGGTATCGTCCGATGGATCTTTGAGTTATGATGTTAAAATAGTAATTTGACCTGCAAGATTTAATCTCCAACATCTAATTTTATCGTGAAAGAGACGTTGCATAAAACAAATTGAAACAAATTAAATTTGTCATTCCTGATAATTTGATATTTGCAGTAATAATGTTGTATTGATTGGAAATTACGTTGGGGCGTAAGTTTTTTGTTGACTCTTTCGGTTTTTGGTTTTGTGTTCCTTGTGGTGAGTGAGTTCCTTTGTTTTGACCTTTTCTACTTAATGAAAATTGGTCAAATAATTGTGTACTATGTACTAGAGAAATTCCATTACTCATTTTCATTCATTTTATTTTTATTATATTATTATTAAAAATATATATATATATATATAGAAAATTTGGCTTTATTTTAGCTCCGTAAACCATAAACATAATCTCTCGTCATATGTCTGATGAGATTATTCCATCATATGTACACGTGAAGTGTAATTATTGAATAACCCTTAGAGCATCTTCAATGGGAGGGGCGCATTGTAGAAGTGATGTGGCGGAGAGATATAGAGAAAATATGATTATTTTAAGTAAATATGAATAAAAAGAGGTGTGGAGAAAGAAGCGGGAAAAATTAAAAAGAGAGATGGAAATAAATTCAAAAATAATGATAAAATAGTAATGGATTAGGTGAAAGAGATGGTCTACTTGTGAACCTTACACGGGACTCGAGGGAGGAAAAATGAGGAAAAATTTGTAAATAAGAGAAAAATAATTAAAAGAAAATGAAAATAGATAAAATTACGGGACCTATGAATTTTTTTGTGTCTCTCTCACATGGAATGGACCTAATCCAAAAAAAAAAATGGAATTGAAGATGCTCTTAGGTGGGTTGTCATACTGTGGGATAACCCCATATGATTTATCCAATTATCTTTCAACATGTGTGTATCTAGTGGGATAATCCTTTTTGTGAGAGAATATGACTGCTCAATGTTAAATTAGGCCATTCAAACACACATGTGAGTTCTTAGAGTACCGTATTTTCTAATAATGTACTATAATTTTTTTGTGTTGTATATTGGCTTAGTTTATAAAGTCATACTACTTTTAAGTAAGTGTTTGCAAAACCATTAAAAACTAGGGTAAATGCATCATCTTACCGTTTCATTATTTTTCCCTAATCACACAAAACACGGAAGTAAGATGGTAAAATCACCCCATTTTGTAAAATTAAAAAAATGTAAATGTTTACCTACAAGTAAGATTTGTTCTCAACCTTTCATGTTTCTACGTTTTTCGTCTCTAACATTTAGAAAGTGGTATTTCTATTCGCAATTTATAACTTTTTGACACTGTCTACCATATCTGAAAATGACTACAATACCATCTAATTGATAACTAAAAATTTTAATTGATTAAAAATGAATAAAAACACAAAAGTGCTTGTTTGATACCTATTATTTTCTCAATTTATAATTTCACATACTACTGATTTGATAATTAATTTGATAACTACTCAATTATAATCACATATTTCAAACTTTTTTTTTACATTTCCAATATATATTCTTCTTATTTTTTAATTATAATTTCCCCAAATTTGATCAAATAATGAGCATCAAACAAGCTCTCTTAATATTGACGAAAATTTTCACACCGTTATGACACTGATATGATGTTAGGTGGTGTGTACTTGTCGCCGCATGGGGCAATAGATATCATAATAGCACTCATATATGTGTTAAAAAAAACTATTGTTAATATTAGTAAAGTTGTTTATTTATTGTATATTTAATACTTATTATTTATTTTTGTTAATTAAAATTGGAGGGTGTTATAGTTTATTTTAGTCAAATTAGGGGTAAAAATGTCAGTTTCTAAATATTTCAAATGAAAAACAAAGAAGCATGAAAGATTGGAGTAGATAGTGACAATTAGCCATAAATTTTTTATTACCAACTGAACTTTTTTTTTAAGAAAAAGAAATTATTATTAATCAAGCATCCCTCAACAAATTGATGAGTCAATGAGCCAAGGACTACAATTATTCCAATAGCCACTAAAATACCGGGCTAGAGAATGTGAAGCAATGGAATAGGCAACCATGTTTTTGAGACGAGAAATATGAGTGCATGGTCTACTACCTAAAGCATTTAAAAGTGCCAAGTCAACTTTTAACATGTGATGTGTATGTTACCTTTTATTTTTTTTCACTAAACAAATAATATTTTATGCAGAGTATTGACGTTAATATGTGTTCAATTTATACAACTAGTTATTACAAGATTAATTGTATCAATAGACAAAAATATTTGTTTTTAACAAGTATATATGAATTTACAAACAGTTTAATAATGAGTTAAATCTATACAACTAGTTATAAAATAAACTCACTTAAACATAAACAATTATTTTATGTGTAGAATAAAATTACTTTCGATGTGAATATCTCTTTAGATATGCTAAATAAACTTATTTACATAACTAAATTATGGTTTCATTATTATTAGTTTTTTTATTTTTATCCTCTTCTAATATTTAATTAAAGTATTGATATCGATCTTAATATATTTGAACTTGAGGGGACTGCCTTTTTGTCTTCTTGTGGCTCCAGCAGTGATACCTGTAAGATTTCTCCTTTTTAAATTGGGAACCATTTGTGAAATTTACATCCCCCCACCCCCCAAAAAAAAAGTGATAGAAGTTTACCGTTTACACGAGTGAAAGCGATACTCCATTTTGACAGTGATGTGTGATACTTTATAATGTTTAATAACAGAGTTCCGCTATTCGTAAGTAATTATTCAAGCAATTATTTATAAAATGGGATAAATTAAGTAATTATTCAAGCAATAGTTTATAAAATGGGATAAATTCACTTTATGATCCTTAAATTATTTTTTCCTTAATTACAAAATACATGGGGTAAGATTGTAAATTTACCTCTATCTTGTAAAAAATTACCTATGATTACACACAAATAGTATTCTCCTTAATAATATATTATCATCATATATAAGTGCCAAGAGTTGTGTGATATAATGACATCTTGCTTTTCTTCCAAACCCTTAATTAAGAATTCGTTTTTCTCCCAAAAAAAAAATCTTATATTTTTACTTTAGCTACTTATTATGTTACCATATTAAATATTGTTACAAGTGTAAGCACGTGCAATGCACGTGATGCATTTAAAAATGTTGTATTCATAGTATTACGTGTAATTTAAATTTAAATTTTTTCTGCAATTAATTTAAATCTCGGTCAATCTTAAACGATTCAATTTTAAGTACTTCCACAGCTGATAAACGGTGCTTCAAGCACGGGTCAATCTTCCAGAACTAATAATACCAATGATGCTTTGGAGTGATGAGGACAATAATGCGCCGAGTACTAATAGCGTTGGATAGAGAAGGATGGAAAGTTTTAGGGTTTTCCAATTGAAGTAAAGACTTGAATTTTTGCTCTATTATGTAATGTAACGTAACAAAAGACCCTTATTGAGGGTAAAACAAGCAACGTAATAAAATAATAATAATAATAATAATAAAATAAAAATAAACCGACAAGATGGGAGTATGCGTTGCATTCTATAAGCCGTCTCAAAACCAGTGGACGGACTGTTCGACAGTGAAACCAAACCCACCCCCCGAATTAGCAGTTTTCCATTCCAATCTAAGGGGCGGGAAGAAACTACCTGCGCTTTTTATCTTTTATAGCATTCATTCCCTTTCCCCCTTCCATGGCCCATAGTTTTCTCTTCTCTCTCTCCACCCTAATCTTAATCTACATATATAAATATATATATATTCCTGTTACTTTTTGTCAATTTAAAGCAACTCTTCTGTTTCCCCCTGACTTTTCCTCCTTACACACATTCTGATTCCCTCGTTACCCTGATCCCTTGCATACAAGCCCACAAAAAATCGGCGCGTTTTCTCGATGACAATGGAGGCCTTACGCTTGATGGATCAGATTCGGAGACCGGATGGTGTTGGCCACGTCGATAAGGTTATTAAGAAGAAGAAATGCAAGCGAAAGGTGAGAATTCTGTTGAAGAGGACTGTTCCGGTGGTTTCGAATAGGAATACTTTGCAGAGATTGTTCGAATCGTGCCGGGAAGTTTTCAGGGGCCCCGGCACCGTTCCGGCCCCTGATGGGGTACAGAGATTGTGCCGTATCCTTGGTAAGTTAAGCACTGGGATATCAAATTTTCAATTGTAAATAATTTACTCAGATAAATTAAATATTGGATTGGATTAAGCCATTTTGAGTGATGATGCTAATGGAAGTGAATTGAATCATGTGTAGATGGTATGAAGCCGGAAGACGTTGGGCTGAGTACTAATCTGCAGTTCTTCAAACCTAAGGATGTGATTCAAGGGAGCCCAAGAGTTTCATGTGCAACCATCTACAAATGTGATAATTTCTCGGTACAATTTCTTTCCTTTTCATATAAGAAACTATGTGTGAATTCTAAATCGCTTGATTTAAGAGTTTATCCTGTCAGATGGGGTAGGGAAAAACTTTTGATACTCTAGGAAAGATGGGTACTCTAGCAAATTACAAACTCACATGCGTGCGTTCAACAGTCCCAATTTAACAATAAATTGAGTCCAATAAATCTTTCCAACTAGACGGAGAATGGTACTTTTTGGAGTAATAGAATTTTGTTCGATGGGATAGCATTTATATCACCTTTATATATTTTCTTCATTAAATGTTATCACATGCATAATATATAGGTGGCAAAGAGACTTGAACTCGGATCTTGAGGGACATTGTCCCGTTTGGCTATTTCACCGATCAGTAAAATTTTACTCAACTTAGTTTTTATGATACGGGGAAGTGAATTTTATACATATATATGTTTTCCTGACATGAAGAAGTAAGATGTTTAGATGACTGTTTTAGATTTTTTGCTATTAATAATTGTGGGGCTTCATCTCAAATTAAAACCCACCACTTGTATACAAATAGCCAATCTAGAATGACCAACTAAGCAGGTCACTTATTCATCTTAGAAACATGTAGAATTATTCTTCACCAATACAAATATACAATTTGAGCTCTTCTTAAAAAAATTTAAGGACATTTGAAAGCTGATGCCATTGGCAGAGTATTGTGTGGTGTATTGACATTTGTTGACATGAATTTCACCTGGGGATAAGGATATTTTGACATTTTGTTTGTGAGATAGTCATGTCATCATCTAAACTCAAACTTTATTAATATGCTTTGATATAATGTTGAACCAATCCAAAAATTTGTAGTGTTAGGAAGGGTCACATGTATATCTTTTAAACATTGTTTTCACATTAAATTCTTTTTTTTTTTTTGGCCTTCTTTAATATCTGTACACATTGATTTGTTAATATTTTGATCCATCATTTCTCCAGCTATGCATTTTCTTTCTTCCTGCAACTGCTGTGATACCTCTCCATAATCATCCGGAAATGACTGTTTTCACCAAGCTTCTACTGGGAACAATGCACATTAAAGCGTATGATTGGGTTGATCCTCTCAATTTCAGTAACCTAGCCTCGCGCTCAAAATGTGAGTTGTCTCTTGTGCACGCTCGTAACGCTCTCTGCCAACATATATAAACTGCCAGCTAAATTGAATTGCAAATGATTTTGCAGCGAGACTTGCAAGGAGAAAAGCCAACAGAACGTTCACAGCCCCATGCGATACTTCTGTACTGTATCCAACTTCTGGAGGCAATATGCATGAATTTAGAGCAATCACACCTTGCGCCGTGCTTGATGTGATGGGACCTCCCTACTCCAAAGATGATGGCCGCGATTGCTCTTATTACAAAGACACTCCATGCAGTGTGGAATCAAGACGCTCTTCCGATCTCTTTTATCTCCCTATTTCACATTCACTGGAACTATTTGTCGCTGTTCTTTTCCTTGACTATCTCCTTTGTGATTTCAGATGGAGAAGAAGTCAAAGAAGGGGAAGACTGTTACGGATGGTTGGAAGAAATCGAGGTGCCCAAGGAATCAGAGATGGACGGCATAGAGTATTTAGGACCAAAAATTTATGACTTCAATACTTAACTGTAACTAGTCTTTTGTTTTGCCTTTTTCCACGGTTAGAGGAAAATTTCCAGTTGTCTTTTCTTCATCTCTTTTACCTCTAGGTTCGTTCTTGCAAATTTTCTTATGTAGATTGTTCTGAATCAATACTACAGTGTTAACATTCACCATTATTCGACCCCCTCAGATCTTTGTAATTAAGAAAAATATTTGAAATTGGATTCAAAATGCCACGCAATATGTAAATCTGGAGTTTGGCTTCCTACACGGTTTTGCAATGTGATGTGATAATCTGCTATTCATATGCTGCAAGTGCGTAACTAGATGTCAAACTGAACACAAGGGGAAAAACAAGAACAAGAATTTGGTATCCCTAGTAATATTTTGAATCAAGCATTGCCTTGAGGCGCCTATACTTGATGGGGTGGTCATACACAGTTGGGGTATTAATTATTGCACGTTCAAGCCAGTAGGGATCGTCTTCTTCCTCCTTCTGTGTCAGCGTCTGGAAGAACATCTTCCATCGATACATGGCACGCCTTAGACGATTGCTCTTTTGTCGTCCAAACAGATATTTGATGAAGTCTCTAGCTAATACAGTGATATCCGCTCCATCAATAATGTAAATGTACTGAAACCAAAGTAAAATGCCAAATGTTAGCATTATGCAGAAAAAGAATAATCTATATGTAATGGAACCAGGGTAAAATGCCATTAGCATTATGCAGTAGTTAAAGAAAGCAAGCCTAGACATTTCGTTCTCTTAATCGCTGATGTGCATATTATCGATGAATAGCAGGATCATATTCCAAGTTCCAATCAATACATGTGTTACAATGGTAGACTTTGAGAACATCAGTTATTTTGGACTAAATAAAGGGAATCTCATTTTCTATGACCTAATGAAACTACAAGTACTAATCAAAATGGTAAATAATGCGTATAAATTCAATCTCAGTAGAAGTATGTTTCAATAGGGTGGATAATGCGAACATCTAATATCTCTATTCCTCTGTGCCATGTTTAAAGGATAGATTTACGCATTCGTCCAATGCATGGGGAGAAAGAGAGAGGGATGGAAGAAAGAAAGTACCAGAAACACAAATCCAATAGTTGCCAACATTACTTGCACAAACTCATCCAGCATCCCAGAAAGACTTCCATCGTCAGATTCACCAAACCCATCGCCACCACCTCCATCACCGCCACCTGGACGTTTCCCACCATTGCCTCCATCATCATAGTATTCTTGTTTCTGAATCTGCTGCTTTAAAACATCCTCAATTGACTGTTCCTTTTTGAAAGTTCCCATGGCATTCTCAAGAGCTTTCCACGGATAAGCCTGGTGCCATATTAGCAAGTGAGCATGTATTTTTCCTAAAGAAGTCAGTTTATAGGTTTCTTAATTTCTTAAAAGTGATTAGGCAACAAAAGGAAATGAAGTATGGAACAATCATTAGCAAAATCAGTTTAGCAAACAGTGAGAAATAAGAGGTTGAAACTTAGAAAGGTTCTTAGCTTAGCACGTATATGCAGCAGAAAGAACCTTCAACTGTTGATTGAATCAGACCAAACTCGAAGGTCATGTTATGCGCCTACTCGATCACTCCTATAACGAAACAATATAAGCATGCAAACTAATACTAACCTATTGAAGTGATGGGATTAGCAGACACTTCTGTAAAGACTGGATTGACATTGTTGTGAGATGAACAGAAGAAAGGACCTTGAAAGGGGTTTCAGAATCGCATAAAGGTCAAAAGAACTTCCTGATCAAGAAAATCACACGAACTAGAACCATTTGCAAGCAAGGTTATCTACTCAGAATGAGAAATAAATCTGTTGTCTGAAATCATCAACTGCGCATGTCAAAATGTGGTCAAGAAAATAAATACAGATAGGGCTAAAGGATCTAGTGATGTTCCGGCCAGATAGTGTGAGAGTAATAAAAGAAAATCAGAGTCAACCAGACTGATAACTAGTGACATCACTTTATGCAATTAGCCACAAGTCAAACATTGGGTCCTCCAACTCTAATTCCACTTTTCTCACAAGTGATACTTAAAATAACAGATAAACAAAGTACAAAGAATAGCAAGGCATTATATACCTCATTTTCACCCTTTCCAGATCGGAAGAGCACACGTCTGATTACCCCCAAATAAGCATACAGGTGCCAGTTGTTGCTGGTGGCTACATGTGGCAGAGGTTCGTTTCAGGGATACCTGAGGAACTCTTGCTCCCAAATGTGCTGAAACCCATGTGGATTTCTTTGCAAGTAAAAGAGCCTGTGCTCCAGATGCAGAATTTAAAGAGGAAACCTGGCAGCCACTGATACTCATCTGACTAAATGGTCACGTCACTTTGTAATGCACGTGAAGCACTAATGCCTATTGTCGTACTTGCTCTTAAGATTTAACTGCACATCCAACAACATTGAAACTAGTTAAGACTTTGCATCCGCAGGGCATACAAACTGAATTAATAAATGTCTAGTATCTAATCCAGACATGATTAAAATTGTAAAACAAATTCCAACCTGTTGAAATTTAATTTAATCTTCTAAGATGCACATAATGTCATTGATCTCGCTCAACCATGAAGAACAACGGTGCCAGCACAAACCACCAACTACTTTTAGCCAGCAGTACTTGTAATAAGTAGAAGTTTACATACCTGGAAGCAAACTAATTGGCCAAGCGTAAGGCTCGTGCCCTGCTGTCTAGTATGTGCTATGAATCATAACTTAATTACGAAACTACCTCGAGTACTTCCACTCACAGCTTAACTTGTGTATTTAACTTGCATCTCAAACAGTCTCCTATCTCAAACTGCTTTAACAGTTAACACACAAATAGGAGCAGAGCCCACTGGGTGCAGTGGCCCCAGCTGGAATTTGTTAATAGTTATTTTACAGATTACACTCGAGGGGCATCTAATTATCTAACTCTAAAGGCAAGGCTAAAGCCATAGACTACCACAAACAGAAATTCAACCGGGATACTCTCAGAAACAATAACAAGAAATAAATTCCAAGGGACTAGAAGAAAAGAATGGCGATGAAGCTAAACAGAACCTTGCAAAAGGATGGCTCGTACCATGGAATTGACAGTTACACAAATAAATGGGAAAAGATTTCAAATTTGGTCGTGAAGAACAGAAGAAGATATATTACCTTAACAGAAATAACTACAACATAATATGTACCAAGAGGGGATGAATTGTTCCCCTTTACCCTAAACCCTCTCGATTTTCTGCTCAATCTCTAGAAAACGCTGTCCCCTCCCTGATTTGGGTCGTTTGATTCATTTGCATTTTTAATATTTTCAATTTTCAATTTCCTTTTTCTTTATCATTTTTTCCTTAATTTTAATTTTAACTTTTTATTTCAGAATTTTTATCTGAGGGGAGTGTTACATGTTTCAACACTGACCTTTTAGGCATATCACACTCTACTAACTGAACTTTAAAATACTCACCGAATTTTGATAAGTTACACTATATCTATCTCCTAGTAAGATTCCATTACCTTCTTTGCTTACATGGCATACAGTTATCTTTGTGGGACATAACCAGTGCTATTTCTGTGGTTTCATGCCTGAGGCATGGTTCAGAAAAAGGGCCCCCGTAAACTAGTCAAATGTCAGTACATAGCATAGCACTAATAGTGAACGTAAAACTAAATATAAAGAGTCAAATTCAATGTACTATATGGAAGATTGAATTTGTAATTAACCAAAAAGGCAAAGCAAGTTCAACTGCTACTTTATCAATTAGACGGCCATGCAGTGTTCCCAAAAGATACTTAAATATAACACGCCCTGCAGTTTTAGAGGCAAAAGGGGGGGGGCCCTAATCAAATGTTCACAATCTAATTTTCAACCATTTCTTTCTCAATGGATAACATTTCCAAACCATTTAATGTTTCTTGTAACATAGTCGGCCGGAGATAAGTCTTCCGATCTCTTTAAGCTTGGAGCTTGTTCTTCTAGTTGCCACTCTAACACATTTCAACTTTATTCTTGTAAGATATGAATTGGAGTTGGTGTACTCTACTATCCATTAGTAACTTGATTTACTTTTTCGAATGTGTGTGCCTCTCAACACAACTATACATGTAATAATATTTCGTCAGTCTAAAATCAAGATTCAATATTAAAAAATCTTTAAATTGTAGATTCTAGAAATATAGAAATTGAAATATTGCACAAATAAAGGGAAGCCCATAATCGAAAATCAAAGTTCCACATATGAGCAAATGCAAAAAGGCTAGAAATGGCTGTCAATATCAATTGCGATTGGGAAATGGGAAATAGAACATCAGTGGAGAGCGCTAAAATTTTAGGAGTCACAAAATCAAGCTTTGGCAGCACTAAATCTTCTGATAAAATTTTTGGGAATTACAAAATGATAGGAATCCATAATATGAAAACACGAAACGTGTAAGGATTTAGGGACACTACCTGAACAACTCGGTCGTTGGCTAGAGCCTGCAACTTATAAGAGCCCAAGAATCTCAAGGGAGAGACCAAAATTCGGGCGAGAGTGAGCGAGCTACAAGTGGGAGCTCGAGCCGGAGAGGGAAATGAGAACAAACTGAGACGAAAGGATGAGATTTGGTTCTGGGCCTTCAGCGTGTAACAAATAAAACCGGCCCTTTTGGGCCCTAGGCTTGAGGAAGTCACCGGCCTCGACCCAAAACTTAGCTATTGATATAGGGACCGTGTTTAATCAACTCTTTGCTGCCATGTAAGGCTGTAACATAATAAAAACCGTTACATTACTAAACAGATAATGTGACAAAATACTGAATGTTATTATAATTTGAAGAAGTTGGGGTGATGTGCTGATGTATTATTATATGGTGCTGTTGTATTATTGCCGTACAATTATAGCACAAGATTTCTGGTATTTAAACATTTTTAGTAACAGAGCTTCTCGCAAATTTAGTCAGTGTGGTCTAGAGATGGCAACGGATCGGATCGGATCAGTGCCAATCTAATTTACTCTACGAAAGATTTACAAAACCATAATTTGCTCCATAATCCACGACTTACGGATCGGATCGGATTACAGAGTGTGCTCTTCCGATCTGATCCACCAACCGATCCACGAAACCCTTTTTTTTTTATTACACTACTCTAATCTACTAATTTAGTTATCTCATCATACAATACACTATAATATATTTTAACAGTAAAATGAAATTAAATCGATATCAAATATCATAGCCAAAAGTAATATCAATAGTCAACAATTAACATAGGAATTAGAAAATTGGCAACATCCAAGATAAATTCAACAAGTCATCATCGACACAAAAAAATCAATTAGACAAAAAAAAAAAGAAAATTTGCTTCTTCAAATATTCATTTCTCGAAAGTAAAAAGGGGGCATCTTGTTAACCAAAGGTGAGAAGCAGTAGCATATGCAAGTAAAATAACAAAAAAAATAAATTGGATTGGCAACACATTCTAGCGGCTAGCATGTAAAAATTTATTCTTTTCTAATATCTGTTTTCAACATATTCAAGCATATTTAAGGTCATGCTAATGTAGCAATGTTAGGGGAACAGGGTTGGAAACTGTTAACGACCCTAATGCTATTGTGTCTAAGGTGCTCAAAGCAAAATATTACCCTAGAGGGGATTTCTTGTCCACTAAAGCAGGCCATAATCCAAGTTTTACTTGGTCGAGCATTCGGAGTTCCTAAATGTTGTTGAAAAAAGGGTGCAGGTGGCGAGTGGGTAACGGGGATGCTATTTGAGTATGGAAAGATCCCTGGTTGCGTGAGGCTGAAAATTTTTTCCTTGAAACACCTATGGTACCAGAATTATGTGACATCAGAGTGTATGAATTGCTACAGCCGGGACTTCAAGAATGGGATATTGATCTCCTAAATGATTTATTTATCCAAAGAGATGTTAAGGCCATTCAAAAAATTCCTTTACCATGTGCAAATATGGAGGATAAATTGTTATAGCATTTAGTAAAGATAGTAAATATTATGTTCGGTCCGGGTACAAAATTTTTATGAGCATGGAAGGACTGGAAGAGCTGCGGGTTGAAGGAGATTGGAGAAGACTGTGGAACGTCAAGGTTCCTCCTAAAGTCCAACATTTGATGTGGAGAGTTTGCCGTGGGTGTCTCCCGGTGCGAGAAAAACTTTTGATGCGTGGAATACTAGTGGATAACATGTGTTTATTATGTGAAAATAATGAAGAATCAATAGATCATCTCTTTTGCCACTGCCCTTTCACTCGTGAATGCTGGCGGATTACAGGAATCTTGTGCTTCATGCACTCGATTGAAGAATGTACAAACTGGGTTTTTGCCAACTTGAGAGATGGGAATGAGATGATCAATCAGACGATAATCATGACCGTTTGGAGTATTTGGAAGCACCGCAACTCAATGCTTTGGAATGGCAATCGGCTTGACCCGCCCCAAGCCGTCCATCACGGGGTAGTCTCTTTGCATGAATGGCTGGCAGTTCAAAAGAGATGGGGAGTCGACAAAGAGGCAAACAAATGTGCCGAAAATGGGGTAAACCTGCAGTTGGGATGTTTAAATGTAATGTGGATACAGCCATCTCTTTGAACAAGATCTTGTGGGAGTTGGCATGGTACGTAGGGATGAGAAAGGCAAGTTTATTAGCTGCTGCTCAAAGCTTGTTCAAGGTTGTTTTGTTTTTCATGAAGCCGAAGCACTTCGTTGGATTAGATCGGGGGACTCCAACATGTTATCTTCGAGATGGATGCGAAATGTGTGGTGGATGACATCAACACAAATTTGACAAAGGATACTGAGTTTGGGGTTATTATTCAGGAGTGCAGAAAGCTTGTTCAACATGATTCAACTTCTTGGGTGCAATTCACGCATAGGGAAGGAAATGTCCCTGCTCATGAACTAGCAAAAATGTCTAGATCTTTTGTTAGTCCACACGTATGGCATGAAGCTCCTACTTTTCTATTACCCTCTATTATGTATGATGAAATGCGATCTCGATAATCAATAAATTATTGGTTTCGAAAAAAAACATCATCAAATCATAAGCTAAATTCAAAAGTTAAAAATTAAAATTGTACATCCAATATTGGCCAAATTTCGGTTGATATCAAGAAAATTCTAAATACAAACTCGCATAAAGTAGATAATTTCAAGTGCCTTCTCATTGAAATTCCAATATGGAATTTCTAAAACACAAAAAATGATATAGGGTGCCTCATAACAAAAGCTGTCGCTAGTTCTTAGTTCTTCCTCCATAATCCAATTCTCTAATTTTCACAAACCCAAATTCCCCCACTATTATACTACATTATCTTCATAAGACATCTCTCTCTCTTGTGAATTTATTTACAACCAGTTTAGTAGCAAATATAATCCAATAAAAAATTTAGTTGAAAGAGTTCAAAAACTGTAAACTAAATACGAAATAATTAAACTTAATTAACCAAGTATTAAATGTTTGCTAAAGATTTTCAATTTGAAGAACTGAATATAGCAACTAGAGAAGAAGACGACCATCGGCCGGCCAAGCAATAAACAAAACGAGAGGGGCTAGAGATACGGGATTACCTAACCCGGACAGTCGACGTTGAGGTGGTTGGAGGTGGTGACCAAGTGGATTAGATGACTGGACGACTGAACAGAGGAGGCCGCCTTGCGTTGCGACTTGCGTGAGAGACTGGGAGAGGAAGGAGATTTAAGGCTGAAGTTTAGGTTCGTAGGTGGGAGGAAGGACTGATGGGTTGGAATGAATGAGTGTTGACTTGACCGAATGTGATTCTGTGAAGGTAAAATATTTTTCTTTTTTTAATAATTATTAAACGGATCGCAAATTCTTTTTTTCTGTGAATGAGTCGGATCGCAAATTCTACCGTGATTTGCTCCACCAATCCACGGATTTGGAATTTTTCCTCAAACGGATCGGGTATCTGTCAGGTTATGGAGCGGATTGGATTTTTCTGCCATCCCCTGTGGTCTTATTAGTGTTCATTGTTCGATTGGGTGATCTTATCAATGATCGACACTCAATTGGAAGCATCTCAGAGTTCAGTGAGTAGAGTAGGGTGTGAATAAAGGTTAAGTGTTCATTTAAACATTTAACTACCAAAAATTTTTGGGAGAGATAAAAAGTGATATGAATATGTGACATCATAGATATAATATAATTTTATTGAATGATTAAAAATCATCCATGTGATCATCACTCAGTGAAATTGTATTAAAGTGAGCATCTCTGCATAGATAGTGACCACCCATGTGAGCACTTTGATACTTAAATATCGTGGTCGGGTGAAAATCATTCAATGTAAAAACTCGCCGGACAATTAGAAATAGAGCAGGATCTTAAATGCAAATCCTGGATTCCTCTTGTCATATATATATATATATATATGAGAAAAAAATTTGTGGACATTATAAATTAAAATTACCCACTTTTTTCTCTCATTTTTCGGTTTTCCCCATTTAATCCTATTTTTTCTTAGTTTTTCACACAGTTTCTAAAATCATTCATTCTACTTCATATCCTCAACTCCTATCTCTTTCTTTTATCATTATATCATATTTTTTAATTCCTCTATCACCTCCCAAGTCTCTAACTTTTCCCCTCTCCTTTTTCTTTACTTTTATCTTTATCCACGTGACCACATCATCCCACAATCCGTGAGATGCATAGGAGCTGTTCTTATAAGAAGAGTTTTTATGAAAAAATTTTGTTTAATGATCTAAAAACTAGAGATGGCTAGACTAGTCTCCAAAAATTTATACTTTTACCGTTGAAGATTGGTCGATAATCATAATAAATATAAAAAAATATTCACGTAATTACGTGTTCAGAAAGAAAATGTCAACTAACTTTGAATTTATTAAAAAAAAATGATTCTCAAATAAAATTAATATTTTGAGGCTACGAGAATATTAGTATAATTCTTTCTCCCTTAAAATGTCTTTTTTTAAAAAAATGAATTTTGAATATTGACTAGCTCTTGTTCGGGAAGCATGATAAGCCACTTATACTGGGGGAAAAATGAGGGCACAATGTATTAGTTGGGTCCTTGTTCTTTTTTTCAACGCTATGAGTTCACAACTTTTTATAAATCAACACATAAGATCTCTAATATTATAAAATTAACAATCATACCTCTCACCTTTTTCCCTTAATAACCCTTATTTTCTAAAGAAAAGCGAAAATAATTAAAAAAGAAAAAAATGAAAAATGAAAAAAATAATTTCTTTCCATCATACCTATTTAGTTATCCACCCACCCCAATTAAGTTGTAAATGACAAATTCTGATAGTCATTTTCAAAGCAAAAAAGAGACATACATTTTTCTCTTTGTTCCTCCAACTGTTGTTAGAAATGACAGGAAAAAGGTTGTTAGAAATGACAGGAAAAAGGGGGTTCCCCGCAAAAAGAAAAACCATGTAAATATTTGTCATTTTCGATTAAGTTGAAAATGTGAGTAGAATGAGTAGCTAATTAGGTAGATGGGAAAAATTTTATTTTCTTTTTTTTTATTTCTTATCCTTTTTTTTTTTACTATATCTTTTAGAATTTTTATTGTGAGATGGTTTAATTTTTTACGGCAATGATTCTATTCTATATAAGGGCCATTTTCCGAGCCACGAGCCAGCCCCTCAGAAATATGGGATTGGCACTGGACCTTAAAGGGCTCGCTCTTGAACGATATCTTATTATGGCCCAAAAATTTGCGTGTCGGTCCAAACTACACCAGTTAAAACTTGATCAAAGTTGCTTGGGATTTTTACATATAAATTATTACATTTGTAATAAATTGAAAAAATAGTCTCAATTGTAACTATTTTAATCTTTAGAGCAGTTATTGGAAACAAATTATAAAAATACTTATTACACTCTCAATTGTAATTTGTTACACTGACCGTATTTTTTCAAATAAAATGACTCAACATTTGTAATTTATTAATTAAAAATTAAAATAAGTATTTTTCTAATTATAAGAGTCAATGAATGTGGATTGACTAATTTCCACAGGTTGCTTGATTGATAAAAATAATTGTTGTACGGAGTCGCCAACTTTTTAGAAAGGAAACATCAATGCCAAATCTCAAAAAGAAAAGTTTAAAAGCCTAAGTACCTAAGAAAATCATCCTAACATTTCGTGCATAACCCTTGGGCACATTCGTGTCCCACCAATTCTTGGAGGAATACCTCTTTAATTACGTCAGTATGGCCCGTTTAGTTGTTGTTTTATAAAGCAATCTATCAATATGGACCATATGATAAAGAATAAATAGTTCGAAATTCGAACTGCATTATTTTGGTTGAATACTCAAACTTTTAAGTAGAAAATTTGAGTTCGAACCCTCGCCTCCCCTCCCCTCCGCATTGAAGAAAAAATAGTAGTAATAATAACAGGAATAATAATAATACTTATTGATTCAAATTGAATTTGAATCAAGAAGGGTTCAAATCGACTTTGAATCGAATCACCCGAGGTTTTTGCACTTAGAGAGAGTTTAAGTATTTCAAATTTCAGGTGAAGTGAGAAAATGAGAAAAGTTAAGTTTAAATTTGAATAATGGTAGAGTATTTATAAGAATGAGTTTCTATTAGCGGGAATCGTCCTTTTTGTCCTAATCGTTTGCCTAATTTTGCGTTGTAATCGTCCTGTCTGTCTATATCGCGGGTTCATTTGTTGTCTTCTTTCATGTTACCGTTTTAGCGATAGTGTTCTTGTATATTATTATCTTTACGATGATTTCAAAATATTGATTATATGATCATAAACCACCTCACTCTCATAAAAAATGCTTTTAGTATTTTTGAAGAGAGTGACAATAGATATATCAAAATCTTTACTTGACATTGCACCCTTTCAGTAAATAATATATCATCCCCTACCTATTTATCGCGATTCAAGCAGACAGTGGAGTTAAAAAGACTGAAATACACTTATTTTAAAATTCCTTCCCGGGCACAAAAATCGAGACGCCTTGCTCCTTTCTTCTTGAACCTCCTATATTTTAAATTTTCAATGTACTCATAAATGATTCAAATTCAATTTGAATCAAGAACGATTCAAATGGACTTTGAATCGAATCACCCCTGGGTTTCTACACTTAGAGAGAGTTTAAGTGTTTCATATTTCAGATGAAATGAGAAAATGAGAAAAGTTAAGTTTAAATCTGAATAATAGTGGAGTATTTATATGAATGAGTTTCTATCAGCGAGAATCGTCCTTTTTGTCCTAATCGTTTGCCCATCTCCAATGGCAATGTCAAAGTCTTGAGTGGTAGAGAGGAGAGAGATAGAGAGAAGTTGATTATTTTAATTGAACTAGATTATCACTCGTACGTTGCACGGGAAGATACCAAATCAAATTATATCTAACATTAGTACGAAATATTAAATAATGTATGATTAATCATATTGAACTATAATGTTTTGATTATCTTGCTATTAACTAATAGTTACTATGTGCTTATTCGATATAGAACGCTATTAAGTGACTTTAATAGGAGTTGCAAAAAGACCCTAAAAACTCGATACCCACGGGTACCCAATCCTGTTAAGATATGGAGTAGCCGACTAAATAGGTAATTCGGTCGGGGATGAGATAAAAAAATGACCTGACTTTACAATGTATCGAGGAAGTGTATGATAATTTTTACTCGTACCCAACCCATTTATCTTTTTTTGGACACAAATAAAAATATTTACTAAAAACTCTAATGGTTTGAAAAATAAAAAGATAATAAATTTTATCAAGAAAGCTCAATAATTTCAGTTGTAATTTTAATGTTTAGGATACTATTTAATAAACAAAAAATGAAGATAGAAATATATAAATATATAATTGGCTAATAAATGAGTAATATGAATTATATGTACTAACCTTTCCCTAACTCGTCTCCGATTTAAGTGGGGATGAGGAAAAAAATTGATATGTACATTAACGAGTGTAGCATACCCGACCCGACCCCTTGTCATTCTTATATTTCAGGAAATTAAATATTTTATTTTTCTCCGTGACTATACTGTGAATTTTGTAAACTGTGAAACATTAATTAAACTATATTTGTCATATATAAAAGAAGTAACGTAATAATTAACAACTCGATTTAAAAGCATATAAACAATAATTAAAAATTAATGCATCAGTTAAAGATTAAATAGTTTAATACAAATTACAAAATACTTCCTAGATAAGATATGCATATTAAAAAAATATTTAAATTAAAAAATAAAAAAACATTGAATATAAATTAATCTAACAAAATATTTAAGAAGATAAGATACATCCAACAAAATATTTAATCAAAATATTTGAAGATAATAATAGATAAGTATCATAATTCCTAACTAATTAAAAAAATAGAGAAATATTAATTTATAATGTACTGTAAAATTTACCTAACATGTAAAAAATGTCTAAAATGTCCTCACTTGAGATAGTTTTGGTGAGAAAACTACGGTATAAAGGTACTGCTGACTAATCTGCTTATATATATATATAGAGAGAGAGAGAGAGGTGTTGGTGGAAAGAGGTGTAAAAAAAAGAGAGGGAAAAGTGAAAAAGAGGAGAGAGATAGATAGAAATTCAAAAATAATGATAAAATAGTAGTAGTAAGTATTTGATGGAGGTTCAAAAACAGACCCTACATGGGATACGAGGGAAGAAAAGTAAGGAAAAAGTGGTGTAAATGAGAGAAAAATGATTAAAAGAAAATAGAAAACATGTGGGACCGTCTAATTTTTTATGTGTGTCTCTTTCTTATAAGACTTTCATTGAAGACATGGTGCATTGGAGATGCTCTAATGTTTGCTTCGTGATCACCATGTCCATCTATATCGTGGTTTCATTTGTTGTCTTCTTTTACGTTGCCGTTTTAGCGATACCTATCCATTTTCCTTATTTATTTTACAAGTATTCTTTTATATTATCTTTACGATTATTTCAAAATATTGATTACATGATCACTTATCTTTACATGTGATGATCGTCATATTGTGTAGTTTTTGTAGTTACAGTATTTGATAAGTAAAATAAATGACTTATATTTGATAACCCGTACATATGGAGTGTTGATAAATAACATCACTCAAAAATAAATTGCTTATTTTATGTTAATTAAATAATTAACATAGCCCATCTCTCATACTAATCAACATATCGTAATGTGTTAGTCATCATTTAGTAATGAGGATAAATATATAATATGAAGGGATGTGCTTTTATTTTTAATTGATCGACTAGTACAATATTGTGTCAGCTATTCATTTTCATTAGTCAATCTCTAGTACTTCATAATTAATTGGGCATTCAATGTTTAACATTTTAGATGGAGGAGGTGACACATTTTTGTGTCTTATATGCAATAAAGATAGGAATTGTTAGGTTGAAAAATAGGCTTGGTATAGAAACCCTCATCTTATCTTTTCTTTTTCCCGCTCAATAATAAAATCATAAATATGCTGGATTTTGGTCATATATCTTGATTTTTATATATTAATTGCCAATGGCAACTATAAGAGCAATTCTAGAGGGATATGACAATGAAATATTATTAGGTGACATTCTCATGTGGCACAAGATCGTTGAATGATGATTACATGACTACTTTTTCATCATCCAATACAAGTGTACCCCATAAGAATGTCATCGAAAAATGTCCTATTTTCATGTCCTCCTAGAATTTCTCCAACTATAATTCTTCAAGTATTTAGTTAATTGAATTATGCTTAATGTGCGTGTTAAATGTTGACATGATATGAAATTATTGTTATCAATTTAGCGATATTGTCAAAAGGATCATGGCATACTACTTGAGGTTATGACAACATAAATGTGTATAGATATTTATCCTATTGAAACTCAGTGAAAAAAGTGCTAAAAAAATTAACAATACAAACTTTCATATAGGGGGAATACACACTACAATAAAATGTAAAAAATATTTCATGTAGGAAAACCAAACTTGAGACTTTTAAGTGCCAGTATTTCAACCTAGCCCCGTAACCAAATAAGCTATTTCTCATTGGAAAATTTATTAATGTTTTTAGTAAGTTAGTCTAACTCAAAATACGCACGTTAAATCTTAAATATCATATACCTATATGATAATTGAACACATTAACAACAAATTATTATTTCAAAAAAAAAAATTAGTTAAACTTCATCTAAATCAGTTGTCAAAAGCGAGAAATGTAAAAATCAAATTGTCGAGAAATTTTATTAATGGTGGAATTGATGATGACACGTGTGAAACTTGTATAGAAACTAGAAAGAAATTATTTTGTAAACAATTTCCTGTATTTTAGTTCTAGGAAAATAACGCCTATGTTGCATTGTACAACTCGTCTATTTATTTAAATTTCTTTCATCTAATTACATTCAGTTAGACTTCATATCATCATTAAATAATGCATGCCTTAGTTAGACAGGAAATGGTTTCTATTAGTGATTTTTTTTTTTTAAAAAGAAAATTATTCTGCCCCATAGAAGTAAAACCTACATGTCCCCACAATAATAGTCCACTCTTGTTTTTCAGAAAAAAAAATTGTAATTATTATTATTATTGGAAAAGCAAAATGAGCATACTTTCTAATATACAATTTAATTTATTAGTATTCACTTTAATACTTATCGCATTATTCTCTTTATAGAAAAATTTTTTGTACTCCAAGAGTAATGAAATATTACATACACTTACCTACCTAAAAAAACTAATCAATTACTTGTAAAAGACAAAGAAACCAAAAAAAAAACTAGAGGTTCTCCCCCTTCAGCCAATCTTTACATTATCTTTTTCTCCTCTCCCCATTCCAATCTGGTTCCTGCTTCTCTTCCTTTCTGTTTCAATCTTAGTTATAACAATATACCAATTTCTGGTTCCTGCTTCTCTTCCTTTCTGTTTCAATCTTAGTTATAACAATATACCAATTTAGAACGTGAATGAAAAAGAAATGGTAAATTATCTTTATAGGATGAAAGGAGTACATGACGATATGCCCGACACCCGAACCCTCCTCAACTTGAGTATGCTTCCATTCCATTTCAACCGCAGACGCCCTAAGCCAAACATAGCCATGCCCAATGCCCACCAATTTCTCAATAATTCCTCATCCTCTTTATTAGCCTTTGATCAAATCAAATCAAATAATTTATAAATGAATATTGATGTTTATGCAGAGAAAGAGAGAGGACAAAGGCAAACCGACTGCACGAAAGAGGGACACAGCTAAGCCAAGAGAACTACATTCAGCCCACCCAAAGACAAAATCCAAAAGCTGATGGCGACTCGGAAAGTGAAAGCAGACTGTGCATAACCAATAAACCATTAAACAAATTCATTATTACACTCGAAAATTATCGTACCGGTCACAGAAAAATAGATTAACAAATCTTGAAATGGAAAAAGAAAAAGAAAAAAAAAAACTCTGTTTGCTCCAAGCGTGTCAGTGGGTGTCATGTGTTCAGATAAGAAATGACACAGAAGAGAGGGAGAATAAAGGGTTTGTATTAAGATGGAATCTTTCTTTAATCTTTATATGATTTTGCTTTTCTTTTTTCTGGCTCAGTCCATGTCCATTAAAGCTTCAAAAGCACTGTATAATTGACAAACATATTGTACTAATTATTAAAGCCTAAAGACAGAGGGAGAAATTCGTTGGAAAGAAGTGTCGGTTTATCAGCTCATGACGGTGGTTCTACGTGTAGTTTGGCACTGATTTTGATGAAGACCCATGTCACCATTGCTTGTTTTCTTCTGTACATTGTAGAATTTCTTGTGTAAAATCCTCCCAAAAATAAGGTCTAGTGGGATGGGACAGAAAGAGGAGTTAGATTTGCAGATGGAAAATGCATGCAGAATCTTATGAAGGCCTAATTTGAAGTTAAAGGTTGCTTTATTTGAAGGTAATCCAGTAGTTGGTATACTTCATTTGAAGATTTGTGTTTGTGATTATGATTTTTTTTACTTCATTTGTGGGTGTTATTGTGCACGACGCTCTTCCGATCTTTCTTGACTTTGTTTAATCTTTTGCTTTGGATTTTCTCAAGGTAATTTACCAGAAATTGGTTCTCAAGGGATTTGGGTTCACCAGAAACTTGGACAAAAGGTATGCTGATTTGCTGAATTTCATCTTATCTTCTGTTTTTTGGATCCCTATTTCATTTATTTTCTATATTGTTTCGAAAAGTACGAACAGACTGTTTTCTTGTTTCTGTTTGACAATTGCTCATTCTAGATCGGAAGAGCGTAATTTACAGAAACTATAAAACCACTAAAACGCAGAAAGAACAAGTAGATACCACCTTTGGATTGGTCTTTTGTTCATCTTATCCCTGAAATGTTTGTCCTTGGCAGTACAGTACTGAGATATCCATGAAGTGTCAGTTTTTGTTATCTTCCCTTTAATAAATTCAATTTCTTTGCATTTTACCATATAAATGCAGGCTTCCACTGGCAGATTCAAAAACTGGGCTCCAGGATTGAGAATCTCCAAGTTCTGATTCCCATTCTCTACTTTTCAAATAGGAATTTATTGGGTGTTCTGCTTTAACTCAATTTTGCACTCCTCTAGTTTTTGCTGATGGCCGAAATTATTAGCCATATAGCATTTCTTGTTTTGATTGTCCTCTCAGTATCAGTCATGTGTAGAGAACAACTTCAATCATCCGAAAAGAGAACCCTTTTGAAAATTCAACATCTTCTAAATGATCCACCATTTTTGAATGGTTGGGATAAGGATACTGATATTTGCAACATGGAACCCACGTCAACCCTGACTGTCGTTTGCTATGAAGATAGCATAACTCAGTTGCACATGCTAGGAGATGACGTGTGCTCTTCCGATCTCGAGAATTTCTCCGTTGATTCCTTTGTTACGACACTTGCTAGGCTTTCAAATTTGACAGTCCTTAGGTTGGTTTCTCTTGGTTTATGGGGACCGTTGCCTAGTAAACTTACACGTTTATCTTCCTTAGAAATACTAAACCTGACTTCAAATTTCTTTGAGGGCAATATACCCACTGAAATTTCTTCATTGACACACCTTCAGACTCTTATACTTGATGGGAATAACTTTACTGGTGAACTTCCGGAGAGCCTGGCTTTACTTTCAGCGTTGGCTGTTTTGAGCGTAAAGAACAATTCTTTACACGGATCTATGTCAGACTCATTGGGAAGTTTGGAAAATCTCAGGATCCTTGCATTGTCGAATAACAAGCTATCTGGTGAAGTGCCTGATCTTAGCAGCTTGGCAAATCTTCAGATTCTTGATTTGGAGAATAATGCCCTTGGTCCTCGATTTCCTGCAGTCAGTGGTAAGATTGAAAGGATTGTGTTAAAGAAAAATAAGTTCACATTTGGTATCCCTGAGAAAGTTCAATCCTATAATCAACTCGAGCACTTGGATATATCTTCAAACCGATTTGTGGGTCCATTTCCATCTTCCTTGCTATCCCTTCCATCCATTTCTTATGTAAACATTGCAGATAATAAACTCACAGGCATGCTTTTCGAAAATATGCCTTGTAGTCCCAGCCTCGATTTTGTGAACTTGACTTCGAATCTGTTGTCTGGAAAATTGCCAAGATGTTTAACTCCTGGTTCCAAACATAAGGCTGTATCATATGCTGGGAATTGCTTAGCAACAGGGGACCAAAATCAGCACCCCGTTGCCTTCTGTAAGAATGCGGCTCTAGCTGTGGGAAACTTACCTCATCATGAGGAAAGAAAACGAGTTTCCAAAATAGGCCTTGCTTAAAGCATATCGGGAGGAATTGTTGGGGCAATTATACTAGTTGGCATAGCCTCATTAGTTGTGAGAAATTTCATTTCTCGGAGAACGCTGCTGACACCCACAACACGATTTATAGAAGAGAATGCATCAACTAGCTACACCTCAAAGTTTCTTAGAGATGCAAGTAAGACTTCAATCTTGAAACCGTCAATCTGTTTCCTTTTCTTATCTTTAAGATTAAAAATATTCAACTATGCTTGTTTTTGCAATTGATCTGATAATTCAACTTTCACCTGATTCCTTGTTGTAGGATATATAAGCCGGGCAACGAAGCTAGGAGCTCTTGGCCTTCCAGCTTATCGAACATTTTCTTTGGAAGAGCTTGAGGGGGCAACAAACAACTTTGATACATCAAATTTTATTGGAGAAGGATCTCATGATCAGGTACGAGAATAGATTTTATCTCAAGCTGTAGTATTGCAATTTTTTTCTTGTTTTCTAGCCTCTTTCGAACGACATGGTTGAACATTACGTGATAAACTATGCATCCTGGTGAAAGGGCTCATGTGTCATTTGTTGATTCAGATGTACAGAGGTCAGCTGAAGGATGGCTCCTTCATTGCAGTTAGATGCCTGAGAATGAAAAAAAACCACAGTATTCAACACTTTATGCCTCACATAGAATTAATGTCGAAACTCAGACATCACCATCTGATCAGCTCTCTTGGACACTGCTTTGAGTATTATGTGGACGATTCAAGTGTTAGCAGGGTATTTCTCGTCTTTGAATATGTGCCAAATGGGACTCTCAGGAGCTGGATATCTGGTAAATGAATAGATACATGTCCTTGTTTAACTTATTCATATACATATGAAAAAAATCAGCTGAAAATCGGGAATCTGAAAACTAGAAGATTTTTATACGCTAACCATATAACAATTTTGCATAGATCAAACATAAATCTTGAAGTTTCTCAAAGTAAGTCCACGACTCTTAAGTGGTTTTTGCATCTGAAGTTAGCTATTTTTGATCATCTTGTTTGGCAGAGAAGCACATAAGACGAAAACTTACCTGGGCACAGCGCATTGGGGCTGCTACTGGGGTGGCAAAAGGTATCCAGTTCCTGCATACAGGAATCGTGCCCGGTCTCTTTTCCAACAATTTGAAGATTACAGATGTCTTATTGGATCAGAACCTTAGTGCAAAAATTTGCAGCTACAATCTCCCCTTGCTAGCAGAGTATACGGGAAAGGTATGAAGAAACTCGAAAATTTTTTATTTTCTAACTCTCTCTTTCTCAAACTAACTCGATCCTGAAATCTTCTTCACTTCACAGGATCATGTCCATAACTTTCTCAGTGGATCAAATGATTTCAGAAGTGCCAGGTTTATTTTTATTTTTATCAAAATAAGCAGTGCTATGTAAAGTTCTAAGCCTACACGACGCTCTTCCGATCTGATGTGTAGAGAAAAGAATCAAGACAAGTTCGACATTTATGATTTTGGAGTAATACTACTAGAAATCATCACCGGGAAGCCCATAAATTCCAGGAATGAAGTCGAGCTTTCGAAAAATCAGGTATGCAATTTTAAAATTAGTCTCAGGCTCTCGGCAGCCCATCTTCCAGTGTAAAGTTTTCAGAGCATTAAAATTCAATATTTTCAGTTACAAGCCAGCATCATAGCTGATGACGCTTCAAGAAAGAGTGTAGTCGAGCCAATGATCAACAGTTGTTGCTCAGAAGAATCATTGAAAACGATGATTGAGATATGCTGCCGGAGTTTGCACAAGGACCCAACGGATCGACCTTCTATTGAAGATGTCTTGTGGAACTTGCAATTTGCTAGCCAAGTCCAGGATGCATCAAGAGGAGACTCCCAAAGCAGTGATAGCTCTCCAATTTCACCAATGCAATCTTCGCGGTTAAGGCTCACTATCAAATAGTAGATTTAAGTTTGCCGTCTGCCTCTTTTGTTTGGATAACACCAAAATACTGACCAACACCATTTCCGGTGTTCCTCTCGTACATTTCTAGACATGGAATTAAAATTGTAAAAACTTGTCGATTTTCAGTTTGGAGAAAGATGAGGTATTAGCATAGTGTGAAAGCCAATGTAGTTAAAAAATGAAAAAAATGTTGTAAGCTAGCATAGCATATATGTTACATTGTTGTAACCTAACATTAGACAAGTTTATAGTTTAAGATCATGCAAGTGCTTTGATGTAACTTCTAAGTTCCAATTTTGTCATTGCTACTGACAAAGATTGTAGTTAGGTTGTTATTGTTACTGTTGTTGTTGCTGGCTTGCTGCTGTTACTGTTGTTGATGCTACTGTTGTTGCTTTCGAAAGTTAAAGTTGAACGGTTGCCAAAATCAAAACTTATTATTTAAGAGGCATTTTCTCGCCGACTGACCCAAAAAATAATAAATGTTTTTAACACAACCTTATTCCATTTCATGATGATTGATGATGCTATATATATATATATATATTTTTTTTTTGATAGGTAAATGATAACATTAATTCAAGTCACGGTATACAGCCGATTCAATAAACAACGGAATTCTGTCAATCCAATTACACTTAAAATCAAAAGAAAGAGCGTAATTGGCAATGGTGTTGGCAACTTCATTTGCCTCACGGCGTATGAACTTGCAAGGGCCACATTCCATTTGTGCCAAGAGCGACGCAATCTCGCTGAGAATAAATGCATCGGGGTGAAATTTCAAGTTAGAGCAGAGATTTTGCACAACCCGAAGACAATCCGTTTTGGCCTCATGAATCCTAAAGTTGTGTTGTTTAGCAAATTTGAGACTTTCACAAAGTGTAAGAGCTTCCGTTGTTTCCACCGAAAGGCTATCAATTCCCCATGAGGCAAAGACACCATGAACAAAACCATTTTCATTGCGGATCACCGCTCCAATATCGAATTTGCTTTCCTTTTCTTTGACAGCAGCATCAACATTCAACTTGAAAAAACCCACTGGTGGGGTTTGCCAACAAGTTCGCAGGGAAACGTGGCATCTCGTTTGAAGTCCCAATGCTTGGTGGTATCTAGCAATAAAGTCCCCAATCAGTGCAGCCATGAACCATTTTATTCCTTTCGTGCCAAATGAACCATGCCGTCCCAATGGTAGTTTCAATAGCTCTTCCGATCTATCCTGGGTAATTCCAAACACAAAATCAGCCACATGCTCTCCATTCAAATGCATTTTTATGGTGTTCCAAAGGTCCATTTCCTTCCAGATACAACGAGCATATGAGCATTCAAATAGAGCATTGTCTCAACAAGGCCGCAAAAAGAGCGTGAAATCTGCACTTGAACTCCTCTTTTCAACAGACTGGAGAAAGACGGAATTGCTTCAAAAAAGAGACGCCACCAAAAAATTTTCGCTTTTGCTGGGAGTTTGAGATTCCACAGTCTATTCCACCATCTAGGGACATGATTCTCACACAACATTCCTTACCACCAGAAAGCAAAGTTAGACATCTATATCCGCTGCGTACTGTATATATCTCATTTGTTTCGAAATGCCAGATTAATTTATCAGTCAAATTCCGGTTCCCAGGTGGCCAAGAAAGGATGAGGTCACGATCCGGTGCAAAAAAGAGATCATTAATCTTTTCTGAATCCCATGTGCCAGAAGTTGTGAAAAGATCATAAACTTTGGAAAAACCTTCAATTGCTGGTGTAATTGGTTTGAAAGTTGGAAATCGAGGTAGCCAGGGATTAGAGAAAATTCTGATGTATTCTCCATTACCCACTCGCCATTTGGAGCCAGCTTCAATAAGCTCACGTCCCCATAACAGTCCTTTCCAAGCAAAAGAATCCCCAGATTTGTATTGAGCTGATAAGAAAATTCCAGACATGCATTATTATTATAGCAGTATAAACAATTTTATCTGGACACACTAAGTGTTTTCGTTATAGAGACACCTGATGTATGTGGTGTCTTCCTTCTACTTGTTTTAAAACTTATATGAGTTATAAAACCTATATGTAAGTTATATTTATGTAAATAAAACTAGTGAAGAAAAAATCATTATATATACGATGTGCCTATGACGTCTAGTGACCGTGAAGTAAATAATATAACTAATCATACCGTTGACTAAAAAATCTTACAACTCACCTTTTGTGGGACTCGACATTCCACTGGCCAAACGGCTAGGAAATTCCTCGTGCAATCTCAAAGAATAGCTGCCCTCGGCTTCAATTCACCCAATCTCACAGGTCACAAACACAAAAAGCTATAATGGTTACGGTTATTTATTTATCATTGCTCAAATCCAAATCTTGGTCCTCCTTAATCTCGTCAAGTTCAAATCTTGCTCCTCCTAACCTAAATGACAACAAACGACTCAAACCCAAATTCCCCAAAAAACAAAACCCTAATTCTTGAATTCCAATTTGAGTTGAGAGTTCAGGGAGTTCGATAATTCGATTCGACGACCACACACCAATTGCCGGGTGGCTCAGCTGCGACACGGGCAGTGCTAGCGGCACTGGCCACTTCCCTTTCTTCCCGACGGCCGACTTCCTTCCTCTGCCGGAAGAGAAACCTGCTGCTGACGAGTAACACGAGTTGTTACTGAGTCTGAATGGTAAATTTTGCCCTTTGTTCCATATTGTCTAATGTTGCACTAGTGATGTATTTTGAGTTTTGACAATTGACATGATCATGAATTATAAATACTTTGATTATTGTTATTAAGCAATAAGCCTTGAAGCTAATCTTGTTTTGGGTTTCTGTTTTTTATGTCACATTTTGCTGGTTTTGTTTTGAGTTGCAAAATGTGGATTGTGGAAATCTGGGTAACTGGGTTTATATGTGCTTCTATGACTATGCAATTTAATTGTAAATTGTTGTTGCTCTATTAGCCCTCTAATCAGCAATCTCTTACATTTGTTGTTTAGAACGGATTTATGGTAATCACAGTTTCTTACTTTCTTTTAAGGTCCTTGCAAGATGCAAACATAATCCTACGTTACCAAATTCTGATGAGTTTTCTGTTTTCCTTTAGATTTTCTACAAAATGGAGCATTTTCTAGTGAGAAGTGGAGGTGTAGTGAATTATATTATGTGCTTATCTTAATAAGTACCACTGTACCAGTTTTTGTCTCATATCCTCCAAAGTGACGACTGCCACCTTAAGTCAGAAAGCTCTTGTTGTTGCCTGTTGTTGTCTTGTTGAAACTTGAAAGAATGATAGTAATTTGCTTTCCTACTGTTTCACATGTATATGATGTGTTGCATGAATTTGGAGCAATATTTGACACATGATGGCCACTCAGACATTGATGGTTTGGCCATACTGTCCATTGAGAAAGAAATGGTTGAAAATTTAGATTGTGAGCAATTGATTAGTATTTTTGCCTCTAAAATTACAAGTTGGGAATGAAGCTTAAAAGCCATTAAAACAAGTGGATCGCTGATAAATGTACTCCAATTCAAGTATATATGCTATGTGAAACCAACTATTCCTTTTAGCATCTATATCTCTCTTTGTTTTCAACTCAAAATGTTTAGTAAGAGTAACTTACAATTCATTCCCGCAATTCAATTCAAACACCTCCTGCACTAAGGGATTAACTAATCACATTAAGAGCAAATACTGAACAAGCATCATTAGGATGTTTCATACCATCGAAAATGTTAAAATGAATTACTTCCCCATCAAACCCCATTGTAAGGGTACGCTCACGGTCATTAATCTTAGTTTATAAGATATTAAGAAATGGTCTTTCTGACCATTAGACAACTTAGAACAAGCTCTGTAGATTTAGTGCAACAATAGCATCGAAAGCGAGGAAAATTGGTTAATCTAAGCAACAGATTCGTAAGCTCGATGTATCGTGTGATAAGATTAAAAAACATTAATTGGTGATAAGATTGAAAAATGAATTAGAAGTAACAACAATTACGGGTTAAAAAAAATTAATTGGTGATAAGATTGAAAAATAGACTGGCATTTTTACTTGTATCGTGTGAAGCCTAGGTACACATTTTACATTCTTAATTTGTACTTGCAAGTTTTCTCGTACTACAGGTCATGTTAGGATATTCCATTTGATATCCAATTTGCATATTTTCCAATTTAAGAGAAATGCTGAATTTTTAAAAGAAAAAAAATGAACATTGAACCAATTTGTTAAGGATTGAAAAAATTAAAAAATAAAAAAGTTGTTCGAAGTGACTTCTAGTAGACGTCTTTTTTTGGAAGTACAATTAAAAATCTATATTATAACAAGTACAAATGCACATAGATATGTCCTTATTGAAACACACCACCAAGAAAATTGACAATACAAACCCCTAGATAGAGGTAACACATACTACAAATAAATGTAGAAAGTTACTCCAAACAGGGGAATCGAACCTAGACCTAGAGGTCCCAGTATCTCAACCTAGCCCCCTAACCAATTGGGCTAGGCCTCATTGGCCACTTCTACGAGACAATTTATTATTTAAAAAAAGTAACTATTTAAGTTGCTTTTTCCGTGTTAAAGTTTTAGATAGTCAGCTCTTGGATATATGTGTAAATTGCCCATGGTATATTTATAAAATTTTAGCAATGGCTCTACTATAATATGGGGTAAAAATATGAAAGTGATATAATTGCCCTTATTACTATTATTAGTGTTGCTATCGGTTTTGTTCCCAAGTTTTTTTCCCCTGTTCTCTCTGTTTAAGGTGAATAAATTACTAGTTTTGATAGTAACTCTTAAGTCTTACCTTACTAGTAGGTCGGTAATTATTCTGACTTTGGCCAATAAACAAAATTTAGCGAAAATTACAAATTTACTTTTAGCAGATTCATTCTTATATTTGGAAAATAGCAACATTTTTGTGTGTTTTTAGTAGATTCATTCTTAAATTTTGGAAAATAGCAACATTTTTGTGTGTTTTTAGCAGATTCATTCTTAAATTTACAAAATTTAGGGAAAATTACAAATTTACTTTTAGCATATTCATTCTTATATTTGGAAAATAGCAACATTTTTGTGTGTGTTTAGCAGATTCATTCTTAAATTTTGGTTGGGAGTGGTGATGGGAGTGGTAGCTAACAGGTTGTGTTGAAGATGGTGACATTTCTAATGGTTCTTAATGGTTGGCGGTGGAGGGGATTAGTGGAGGAAAGTGACTGTCCGTGGAGATAATAGTGGTGGCGGTGGTGGAATAATGGTTTTGGGGTTGCGGCGGTGGTGGTGAAGAAAAAGTGGTGACGAGTGGAAGAAATGGCGTAGAGGAATACTGCGGCAGGATTGAGGCAGTGGTGGTGGTGAAGAATTGAAGCGGGTGGTTAAGTCTGGTGGGTTTCGGGTGAAAGGGGAAATGAATTTTTTTCCCCTCTTTTTTGTTTTGTTGCATAAAGGTGAAATTGACTCTTTATAGCAAAATGTTGCTACGTTTGTGACTTTGAGAAATAACTAACTTTGCCATAATTAGGCATTCACTTTTTGCTATTTTTGAAAATACCCCAAAAATTTACTTATGTTACAACTTATTTACTTATCATGAACTTTTGAGATTAGCCAAACATGTATGGATAGTCTAGGGTAAAGTAACATTAGGCAGCAATACAATCAAATACTAACTGCTAGAATCCAATTAAAGAACTAAGGAAGTATCACCGAACTCACACACACACACAAAAAAATGATGTAACTAGCAGGCATCCCATATTTTCAGCAAATTCTTTTGGTTTCTGGAGTGTAGGCACAATATGAGCTTCTGTTTTTTTTTTTTCTCCAGGATATTTACCGTCCCTGTTTGTTTCCTTCCATTCTACATAAGTAAGTGGCATGACATAATAGTGATTATGTTGTTATTTAACATCTACAAACCCGCCCCCCCCATCTCTTCAAGGCATAGGATGCTCTAGGTGAAATGTGAAACTCAAGCATTCTTATAGTCGGTTGTCCATGTACTTTCTCCTTCTAGTTAGCCTAGGGTTATGTGGGGTTCAACGCCTTAAATTTTGATATAGACCATCACTCTTGATCTTTGGTCCAGTTTTAGTTAGGCATATAAAGCTAATTTGGCTCCATGTTTGATGTGCAAAGATGGGAGAGGATAAAGATTACTCAGTGGTTACCAGCGTGGAACTGAAAAAGCTCTTCCCTGACAAGAAGGTATTAGTAAAAATTCTAGCCCTGTTTGCAATTTCATTTTGGAGTAATGCTATTCTGGTTGAATCCTTTCTGGATATTGTTATTTAAGTCCTAAACTAGGCATTAATGTTACATGCCCTTCATATTTTTGAGAAAGATGTAAAAACCTAAAGAGGGTAATAAGAAGAAGAATCATCCACGACCGCGGTGTATGTGATTAATTTCTTTTTTTTTTCTGCTGTATTATTCTCTCCCAGATTGTCAAGGTTACAGAAATGAATTTATCTACCAACCAAGAAAGAAGAGAGATGGAGAAGAAGAGGCTAGACTGGAAAGTAGAAGGAACTCCAGCAGAAGTCACAGTAGTGAGAGGAGGAGTTATTGATCCTGTGAAACTAGCTGTAGAACTTGGTCCGATGGAGATTCGGACATTTGTTATTGAATTTGATTACCTCAAAAAGTTTGCTTCTTGAGTGATGGAAGTCAGTTACGTGTTTGTAGACGCCTGCTGTATTGCATGTCAAATTTGTTCCAGTTATTGGAGAAGAATTACTAAATATTTTCCTTCTTAGGTTGTGTGTGATTTCATTGTCCATGTTATAACTTTCAGATGATTGCTTATAGTAAAAGAAGACCTTATATTTCTTCTTGGTCAGGAGTGGATGAGATTTTGTCAGGAAAGTAAATGTGTTGCGTTTCTAGTCAATTCACATAATAAAAGAGAATATTGAGGTATGCACGGTACTTTTTGGGTGTGGGATTCATTCACTTCAGTTTTTTTCAATGTTCTCAATTGGAAGGATCCCTGGGCCATAATCTTTTAGCTTCCCCAGGGGGTTTAATCCCAAAAAATGTTTTGCTTTATGCAAATTCGATGTGGGATTAGTGCCTAGGATTCATTCAC
>CAVNYN010221069.1:0-45861 GCA_963692815.1 Nyctanthes arbor-tristis
GTATTTAAAAAAAAAAAGGAAGGGGGTGTTGTCCAAGTTGTTGATGCTATATGCTGGAATAAGTGCTTAGTTGAAAGCTTCATGAAAAATATTCCATCCAGAGTGCATAGTTTTACCTTTTTATGCCCATTCGCCATTATCTTCTTCTTTTGGTATTTGTGAATAAAGCCAAAGAAGTAAACTTATATGTACAATAATGAGTGAATTTACAAACGGGAATTATAATATATTTTGTCTTAAGTGTGGAATTAGAAGATCTTCCAACCTTATTTTCATATATAAAGTTGAATTCCGTTAGATATTTTCACCAATTGAATGTGATCCTTTCTTGACTCCAGTCAATGTATTTAGGGCTAATTACTATCTGAGAGCAAAGGATTCTTTCATTTTATCCAAAATTTCCATCAGCAGGCTATTTCACTCATAGCGAGGGTGCAAAATTCCTTGGGCTGCAAATCAGTGGGCAACTTGAGATCTCTTGTGCCTAGTTTGACAGAGACCAAACCAAACCAGAGCATTGGTAAAAGAATTGCAAAGGAGAAGGTACATAACTATGAGTCCCATTCTAGAGACACTCAAACTGCGTGGTGCTTCTTCTACCACCCGTCTTAATCACATGGCATGGACTCACACCAGGAGGCTTTTGATTATTTTTCACATAACTATACCAAAAGTTTATAATGAAATACTCAAGCAATTTCCCAATATATAGTTTAACATCTCTGATTTGCCGTATGAAGAAAAAATTGATCTACTCCTTCAGTCCAGTATATAGTTTTGTTTGAGTTTTTACAAGGATTAAGAATTGTATTGGAAAAATATACATTTTGTAACTTGTCTTCCTAATAGTAGCTTTTAAAACTCATAGTTAAAATAATGTAAATTAAATCTTCTCAATAAAGAAATAGAACTAGGGACATCTAAATATATCTGGGATGAAGGGATGTATTTGTTGGACGGAGGAGTATTTGTTTTGGTGATCTTATTATCGTTTTCACCATGGCGATGAGTTGTTCAACAAATTGATTCCCAATAATATTACATATAGTCATGATCTTGTGTATACTAAGAGGCATCAATAGTGTTATATTATATAGAGTCACGATCTTGTGTAAAAAAGCCAACTAAACTAGAAATTAATCTTCAATCTAGATAAATAACACTATTAATTAATGAAATGTACTAAAGATTGAATGCCAAATGAAGTTTTACAATGAAAGATGGGCTGTCCGAAATTCCCTTTTGGCACAAAGAGTGGATATCTGTGATTCCTTTATTTCTAGCTTACTTTTAGCATGATGAAAGAAAGCCTTCCCCGCATGTTAGTTTATTAGTTTGGATGAGGCAAGAATAAGTTCTTCCACATGCCACCAAACATGTCATGATCATATTCACATCTAAATTTCACACAAAAATAATCAAGACATCAAGTTCTCCTAGTTTCACGCGTGTTAGGAAATATATATTTGGTACACTGAATCCGAAAATCACAAAAATTGAAACCCGCATTTGTAGTTTTTAAACTAATGTTTCATAAGTAACTCAATTGAATCTCGACCCAGAAAAGAAGAAGGATCAACAATCAAATGGTTGTCTAGATTATAAATATAACGTTAGGCACCGATTCTTTTTGATGAAAAGACAATTTTGGAGTTCAATATGTTGGTTGTGTGCAAGATGAACATGACGATATAGTTTCCAATAATTTCTATCAAAACAGTGATATTATCAGATATCATTGAGATTTTAGATATGTTGTAAGCTTGTTTTGGTATGTAAAAGATACCATGGACAATATTTTACTTACTTTTTCTTCTTTAAATATTCAATTATAACTGATCCCCTAAAAAAAATTAATCATAGCAGTTCAATTAACTAGTAGTCACTTTAATAATTTAGAAAAATATTTAAAAGAAACAGCTTGGACTGCCCAATCCTTTTTTCACACTATTAAGAAACACTTGTATTTTTTATAAGTAAATAATTGCACAATAATTGATAGTATAGATGCCAAACCAAGCAATATATATATATATTAAGGCCTAAGTTTGTGACCTCAAAAGTGGACCACTCCACATGCATTCTTGTAGATTAAGTCAATTCTAATTTCCATGCATAGAAACGAACCAACCCATCATGTCACACTCTCTTCCAATTCCATTTGCATCCTAACATCTCATTTTCTTTTCCCAAAGTACTTAGAAATTTTCATGCACCTAATAAAAACCAACACTCCACCTTCTTCTTGAATTCCACATAATAACACCCACCCCCCCCCCCAACCAAGACACAAAGCAAATTCCATCAAACCAAAATCTCCATGGCTAGGCTCAAAGAGATGAAACTTTT
This sequence comes from Nyctanthes arbor-tristis, assembly GCA_963692815.1. Taxonomy (NCBI): domain Eukaryota; kingdom Viridiplantae; phylum Streptophyta; class Magnoliopsida; order Lamiales; family Oleaceae; genus Nyctanthes; species Nyctanthes arbor-tristis. Next base: position 2,350 of record CAVNYN010221069.1, read on the forward strand.
CGTCGTTCTCGCGGTCGTGTCGGTTTCAGTTCTAGTTTTGGTTCGGGTTCCGGTTTCGGCACAAGGTGAAGGATTGAACCATCCAAGGAAGCTTGATGATGAAACATCACCAGATTTGCAGAATAAGTGTGGGAATTGCCCTTGCAACAACCCATGTTACCAAGCCCCGCCGCCTCCTCCACCACCATCTCCCCCACCACCCCCGAAGATTAAGCCACCAAGCAACTACTGCCCACCTCCCCCTAGCAGCAGCGGTGGCAGTGGCGGTGGCAGCGGATCCAGCGGCCAGTACCATCCAAGTCCCCCTTACATATACATAAATGGTCCACCAGGAAATCTGTATCCTGTTGATCCTTACTATTCGGCTGCCGACCGAAGTTTTTCTCCAGGATTAATCCCATTCTTGATCAGCTCTGGACTGGGGCTCCTGGCTTTCATTTGAATATATGTGATCTAAGAAGGCACACATTTTATACAATCCATGAGAGGCTGAGGAATCACAAGAGAAGAATTTCTTGGGATGAGAAAATATTTTTTTTCTAATCCTGATTAGGTTGGTGTTAATTTAGTTGTTATTTTAATGATCATGATCTTGAAGTGTGTCATAAAATTCAATAACTCTTTAGCTACTTGATTTTGATTATCATGTATTAACCTGAGCCAAAGTGAATTCTGCTATTAATTCTTGAGTTTCATATAAAGCTTTCTTGATTTTCGTTTCTTTCTTTTATTTGGTCAAACTTTGGCACTCATATGAAATGCTCTCTCTAATTCAGTGTTCATAAATTGTCTATCCATCAATCAACATTGCTAAAATGAAAGTTACATATTATCCACCAACTCGACCGCTCGTGTCTCTATCAGAAGTGTCCAAAGAGCACGACAAGTTTAATTCATGTATGTCTTTTTAATATTTCTCTCATAAAATGCATACAAATGTTCAGAAAAGTGCCACCACTTAAATTAAGAATGCCTAAAGACCATATATATCATTCGACAAATTTCAAAAGTTACATATTATCCACCAACTCGACCGCTTGTGTTCTATTACAAGTGTCCAAAGAGTACGATCAGTTTAATTCATGTATGTCTTTTTAATATTTTTCTCATAAAGTGCATGACAAAGTTCAGAAAAAGTGCCACCACTTAAATTAAGAATGCCTAAAGACCATTTATATCATCGGACAAATTTTGAAAGTCACATATTATCCACCAACTCGACCGCTCGTGGCTCTATTAGAAGTGCCCAAAGAGTACAACCAGTTTAATTCACGTGTCTTTTTAATATTTCTCTCATAAAGTGCACTACAAAGTTCAGGAAAAGTGCCACCACTTAAATTAAGAACACCTATATATCATCGGACAAATTTTGACACCACTAATTCTTTTCCCCCTCGTTCTCATATTAAATGGCAAAACTCTTCAAATGTGTTATGCTATTTAGGGTCCACCATTGGTTAGAAGGCGTCCTCATGCGTAGATGCGCCTGGCTAAAGTTTGGTTCATTAATTTTCTCTTCATTAATGTACACTTTATTATGTTCAGACAATAATAATTGAAATATGTAGTAGAATTGATTTATATATTCAATTTGAAATTTATTGAAAATATGAAATATTTGATGAATCTAATTGAACTTTATTCAAGTCCAACATTCATACATGGTTTGGTCATGATCGACAATTCTTTGCATGCAGTGAAGATTATGATTTTAAACTTGGGATTCTTATATATATATATATATATATATATAAGGGGATATAAGGGAGGGATATGCTTTATTTGAACCCGAGATTTTTCGCAAGGAACGTGAGTATCTAACTATGACAGCACAATTCAAACCACTTAGAAATTAAGATTTTTCTTTTTATACAAAACAATTGAGATTTTTGTTTAGTAAAATAATTATGTAAGTAAATAAAATCAATAATATTGTTTGAAAATAATAATAATAATAATTGAGAAACTCTTTCATGAGATTTTTTACAGCTCATCCTTAATATATACTTCAGCAATTATCTTACTTTATAAGGAAGCAAAAATTGATACATGACATTGACTTGGAGGATCCAAAATCATGTAGATCATTACTAGTCATGCACTCAATATTCAAAATTTTCGTTTCTTTCTTCTTCTTTTGTTTTGTTTTTTCTTCTTTTTTTTTTTTGGCCCCTTTGCTTTGAATCTAATTATATGGTTATCTAGAGTCTCTTTTCAAAACCTTTGAGAAATTTTGTTATAAAACCTCTCACACTGTGTGGCACGTATGGTTACACACTTTGTGTATTTAAAATATACATGACATGTATGAAATACATGTGCCGTGCATCTATACAAGCTACGTAAAGTAAGAGGTTTTGTTACAAAACATGTAGGGGATTTTTAAAAATTTTCCTAGTTATCTATATATATATTTCTATTATAGAATGTAATAATAAAATGAAATGGTGACAGTAAATATAAATATGTTCCATCCGTATGCAATCTAATTCTACTGCTTAATTTCTCTAATTGATTGAAGCTACTTGCCTCATGCGTGTGTACGAATCGTTTGTCATAGCAAAATTAAAGAGTTTAATTTAGTTCAAGTGAGAATCTCAAGTGTGAGATGATGACTCGAATTTAGATCAAATTTACTCATAAGTATCATTATCACTAGCTGGAATAAGCTCATTTGGTTTAAAGCAAAAGGAGTTTATATTTATCAGGATATTAGCTCTACTATCAAATGTGCACACTGGCAACTTCGTGCAGATTATTAAGCGGTAGAGTCTAATTTATTATGCTACCTAGAAGATGTAGCCTAGTTTGTACACAGATTATTATATATATGATTGATCTCTTGTAAACCCAACATCCAATCATATATTCCCTCCATCCCAGTTATATAGTCATGTTTACCTTTTTAACAAAAAATAAAAAAATTATAGGAAAAGCAAATTTTACAACTAATTTTTCCACTATATCCTTAACGAAATAGTATTAAATAATGTTATTTTGGTAAAAAGATTGAAAACAAATCCTTAAACTAGAAATAGCACGACTATATATTTTAGACAACCTAAAATATATAGTCGTGCTATATAATTGAGCTTTATGGGGTAATAAAATCATTGCAACAGCCGAAGATAGGATGTAAGTTCGAGTTGAGGTGAACCTATATAAATCTCGTGTGTTTTATGTGTTACTTTATTACTTTACCAATTATTTTTCCGTAACACGGATGACTTCTTTAATTCTAGACACTTGCTCTTAAATCTTAACATAAGATGCTTTGCCATTTTTAAAGAAAGAAATGGAGTATATCTTTCTTTTTTATTGGACGATTTTCTACCTAGGTAAATTCAACAAGTCACCTGAACCAAAACAAATAACTACAAGGCAAAATAGTATCAACTAAAAAAATGGGGCTACAAGGCAAAATAGATCGGAAGTTGTTTTAGAATTCCTTCTTATCATTAGAACTGTCTTATCAGATCTTGATGTCAGAATTTTGTCAGGAAATGCAAAGAGATGGGATCAACTTTGGTTACACCAAATTCTGGGTCCCAATTTCGGAATAAATACAAGGCATGCTCCATAGCCTCCTTCCAGTGTTGATCTATGTGCTTAGGCGTTGGCGGTGGAATCAATTAAAAATGCCCTCAAATAATTTTCAACCGACTATTTAACAATAACTAATATACTAGTCTAGCGCGACCATCTTTCTTAGAAAATAAAATGGTTAAAGAACGTACTGTGTCTATAAAATTTCCAAAATGACTATAATGTATAATATTTATAAGGGTTAATTTTATATACCATCCATAACTTTTGAAGTTAGTATTAGTTGGCTCTCTAATCTTTTTTTCAACCAGTTAGGTCTCTAACTTTTCATTAATTAGCACAAATAGTCTTTTTTATGGTTTCTGTCAATTTTTCCGCTAACTCTACGACATAATTACTATTATATCCCTTATCTTAGATCAATTTAAAAATAAAATGTTTTAAAATATAAAAAAATAATACAAGAATAATTTTAATCAAAAGAAAAAGAAAAAGGGGGGATTTGAAACCCCTTTTTTCTGACTGGAGGAAATGGTAATAGTTATGCTGCCAGAAATAGCAGCCAAAGGGGGAAAGACTTCTCCCATGTGAGTTGCCTTGGGGAGACTCCCCCCTTTTGGTTGCCGTTTCTAGTAGCAAAAAAGGGGAGACCTCTCTCCAACAAGAATTGGTAGAGGAATGGGGGAATCCCCCTTCCTTTTTACTGCCAGGAACGGCAACCAAACAAAAGGTTTTAAATTATTTAAAATATAAAAAATAGAGGGTAAATCCCCCGGTGTTGCTATCGAAAATGGCCGCAAACTCTGCTATATCTGGCAGCACAATGCTGTAAGAAACAACAGCCAAAGGGAGGAGACTTGCCTCTCCCGCCCTGCGTGTGCTCTTCCGATCTCGAGGCTTTCCCCCGTGAGCTGCCATTCTCAATAGTTTGCAGCTCAGAGGGGGGTAGTTTCCCCTGCTTTGGCTACCGTTCCCCCTCCTAATTGCTGCTAGAAACGGCAGCCAAAGGAAGGGAGAGACTCCCCCTCTCCCTGGGCAAGCTACCGGGAACGGCAGTTCATAGGAGGGATCGTTTCTAGCAGCATTATGCTGTTGGTAGCAACACATTGGGGATTCACCCCTCCCCACTGTTTCTTTTTCTTTTTTCTTTAAAAAAAATTATATTATTTTTTTTTGTTTTAAAACCATTTGTCTTTAATTTAAAAGAAAAAAAGCAGGGATGTAATAGTAATTTATTTGAGGAGTTAACGTAAAAATTTGATGGAAAGCATTAAAAAACTATTTATGCAATTAATAAAAGGTTGCGGACATTGTGGCTTTAAAAAAAAAAGTAAGGGACTCAGCTATACTAACACAAAGGCTAGGGACGATATGAAATTAACCCTATTTATTATATATATCACCAGTGAAATAAGAGTTATGCTAGTTAAACAAAATGAAAAACAAAAATTTTAACAAAACTGACACATGACAGTATCATGTTTTTGTCTTTTGTTTTGTTCAATTAGAATTTTTCTTAAAATAAGATCACTTATCACATTAATGAATAGGTAATTTAAATATTGACACTTTGACATTGTGTTATTGATGGTGTACATTGCAAATATTACCCATGGTAGGCATTTAAAAATTTCTGCCATTAAATTTACACTATTGATTTGTTGAGTTAATATGTATTATTATTACTTGTTTGTTAGTGAATGGGTTTGGTAAGTTGGCCGTTTACTAGCTTTATTTTCTCAAATGGGCATTATTGTGGCTTTTTGCTGTAAAATGTGATAATGAAAAGAGAATAACAATTTGATTTGGTGTTAAAATAAGTTGGTTAGTTGTTACGTGGCAGCATTTAAGTAGTTTTGATGGAGTAATGAGGAGTTAATTTATCTTTAAGTAACATCAAGGTGAAAGCACTACTCAATAGAGTTTTTTCCAATAGATATTTTTATTTATTTATTTGTTTATTTAAATACAAGGAAGAGGCATATGTGGTTCGAATTCAAAACCTCTTACCCGAGAACGTGATTATGGCACTCTCAGTCTCAGGTGGACGCATATATACACGCAAACATGAGGTGCATGCATGTAGGCACTCTTTAAAAATGTTAGAAAATTTTTACTTCGAGAGAACATCGTAGTCATAGAAAATTATTACTAATGCTTTAGTCAACATATGTGCGATTTAAGATTTATCTTTTTATTAGAAACACTATGTAAAGTTTTATGAATTGAACATGAAGTTAACTCGGTATTAGGCTCTTTTTGATGGTCTAAACATTAATGCTTTGGAAAGGAATCTTTTCACCTTTTGATCACACTTTTCAAAGAATCATCATTCTTAAAAATTACAGAACTTAAAAGAGTCCTTTTAATATACAATCAAATAGTTGATTCATACACTAATCTTAAACTAATTGTGACAATTATATGACCTAGTGACTATAACATTATAGATTTTTGACAATGAAATTCGATAGAGTTAATTACCCAATCGAAGTAAAACCAAAATGCTTAAACTGGTAGGGCTATGGAGTGTTTTGACTTGTGGGTTCGAATCCCGGTGGAAGCATGTGAACTACAAATGTCCATATCAAATGTGCATAAACTGTGACCGCATTCAAATTTATCTAGATAGGAAGACCGTGATCTCCAAGGACATAGTCGGGCGAAGTGGGGATACCTGGATTACCAAAATAAATAAATATATGTAAGGAGATTTGAATTGCAATCGCTGTAAGTGAAAAAATAAAATTAATAAAAGAATTGATTGCACCTAATAAGAGATTAGAAACGCTAAGTTTTAAATAAAGGCCTAGAAACGTAAATGAGAAGGTAAATGTCATAGATCTAGTTTAGTAAATGAAAAAATAATGAAAATCAAACACTTTCTACGATTGAATCGATTGTCTTTGGTCTGCAATTTGACACTTCAACAGCAATTATAGTAACATCCAACGAGTTAATTCGTTGAATTCTACCCCAAAAAAAAAATAATAATAATAATATATGTGACTATCTAAATTTGAAATTTAGATTAGTGAGGAAGTGCAAAATTACTTACAAAATAAAAACTTACATCCTCCAGGCCATAGGAAGAGGTTCTGTTTGTTTTTGACACAAATGTAGTCGCATGATTAAAAATTAAAACACGATCTAATTTCAAAAAATAAACAAATATAAGACGATAAAAGAAAAACTGGATCTTTTATAGAAATAACGAGTATATATTGACAATCAAATAAGCCATGTATAGTTTTGCCAAATTGGCACTGAATCTGGATTTGAACTACGTATATGTACTTTTTGTTATTATTATCACATCGGATCCGAGGCTACATTTTGAATCTCGAGCGTACCATGTTAGTTAATAATAATAATAATAATAATAATAATAATTATTATTATTATTATTATTATTTATTTAGAAAACCTGAACCAGCAATAATGAAATAAAATTCAAGTTTTCGTTATGTCATTGCAAAATGGAAGGTTTTCACTTAGTTTTGGTCAGTTCCTATAGGAGAGATAAACTTGCAATCTAACACGTGGATATGTATATTAGGCATCTCCAATCTATCTCTATTTTAGAGAGTATCTTCAAAATACGATGGGTTGCTCCTTCAACCCATCTCTATATGCCAGCTCCATTTTAGGAGGTCCAACACGCAAATGAGTTCCAATTTAGAGATGCTACAATTTACGTAATTGTCATTCCGTAAATTGCATCCTAATCCCCCACCCTTTTTTATTTTCCCAGTCCATTGATTTTTTATTTTTTCACTCATTTTCGTCTTTATAGTTTATTTGTGACAGCTTTTTTATCACCTTTAGATTTTTGGTTTTCTCGTTTGTTGATTGCAATAATTTTTTTTTTTTTTTTGAGGATAAAAGCTTAATTATCATTACTATCAAGAGATGAATCCATCGTAAGTACATGATTTAACCAAGTAGGACCAGAATCGGAAAATCCCTTGATCGGAGAGCTAGACTGCTAGAGTGTGCACAACAACATTGGCTTGGCAACATATGTGTGTGACCGCAAAGTTGGCTTCCTTGAGTAATTCCTTGCAATCTCGGATGATTGCAATAATTTTTTATATATATTCTTTCGTGTTTATTTATTATAATTGTCCTATTTGGAAGGAAAATAAAAAGAATGGTTTCGTGGAAACGAATAATAACTCGTATAATCAAGTTCAATTAATTGACTTAATTACTCATTTACTATATAATTTTTTAATTTTTAAAATAGAATAGTAAATTTAGAGTTTTGGATAATAATTGGAGGTTTTGGTTAGAGAACGGTAGTAGAAACAGAGATTGCAAATCTCTATTTTTGAGAAAAGAGGAGAGGAAAATAGAGAAATCAATTGGATACGTAAGGGAAGGATTTGTGAAATAAAGGGAAACCTTAGATCGTAAATACTGAAAACATTTGTTGAAAGAATTCTTGTATATGTTCATTGAAGAGTAACAGGCATTTTTACTTGGAATAGACAAATCCAATTCCAACGTGACCGTCTCTCTCAAACAGTTACAGGCGTCTTTAATGTTGAAAAACAAGTTCCCACGTTTACAAGTTGTGGTCCAATTTTTTTATTTATTTTTTTTTTTGGGGGTGAGGGGGTGGCGTTTGAGGGGTGGGGGCATCCCATTGTGGTCCAATTTTAGAACGCACTTATAGACGCGTCTGGAAACTAGTAGTAATAATTAATTTTAAAAAAAAAGAAAAAAAAGAAAGAAATAAAGAAAGACTGGTAATTAAAATTTTACTAAGGAGATAGATAAGACTCTTATTAAAGAGATACATGGCGTACGTGGCGGAAATCTAACAAAAGAGACCCCCTGTTGGTAGGGCCCAGGAGGGCCGTTTTTTGTTAGATTTACGCCACGTAAGCCATAAGGGTCCTTAATAGGAAATAAATAAAGCTTTGTACCCGGATTACTAGTAATTATGAGCATCTACATTAATGCAAAAATTAACTATCCACATATATTAAAAATAGAATTTTTAATGATTATTAAAGGAGACATAAGTTAAATTTAACTATTAATTTATGCCGCATTAGTTATTGTAACTAAGAGTGTTAAATTTAATAATCAATTCAATAATCAAATTGTGAGCCAATCATAATTTAATTAAAATAAGAAAAGAAATAATAATAAATAAAATGTCAAGTTGATTGTTAATTTTAACAATAAAATTAACAACCTGTTAAATTAAATTCTTTTAAAAATTACTTTAACACTATCCATGTAGGTTGTTTTTTGAGTTGTTAGCTAACAACACTACTGATAATTTACTTTAGCACTACCAATATGTATGTTCTTATACATATATATATTGACATTTTTATTTATAGTAAATTTCACAAAAGGTCCCAAACCTTTGCACTTTGAACTACTTAACCTTTTTTTTCAATGCGTTGGGTCTCCAACTTTTCACATAAAAACACACAAAAAGTTCCTAATAGCAGAATCTGTTAATAATTCCGTTATATCGTTAACCAAATTACCTTTATACTTTTGTCCTCTAGATTAAAAAAATAGGTTTTAAAAATTAAGAAAATAATATAAAAATAAAAAAGAAAAAGAAAAAAATCCTGCCCCTACCAAACTCCTCACCGGCACATTTTGGGCTGCCGAAAGGGGGGTTTTACCGTTTTCGGTAGGTGAAAGGAGGAGGAGGATACTCTCCCTTTCAGCTATCTCGAATGACGCCAAAAGTGCTGTCATTTCCGGCAGCGGTAGGGGGAGACTCCGCCCTGTCAGTTACCAGGAATGGCAGCACTTTTACTACCGTTCCCAGTCCCTTTTATCTGCCAGAGATGACAGCATTTCGGCGGCCAAAGTGTGCTAGGTGGCGGGTTTCGGTAGGGCGCAGGAATTTGTTTCTTTTCTCTTTTTCTTTTTTATATTATTTTCTTAATTTTTAAATCATTTTTTTATTTAAAGGATAAATATATAAAGGTAATTTGGTTAACTATTTAATAGAATTATTGATAGATTCTGTTATTAGTGGCTTTTTTTGCGTATTTATAAAAAGTTAGAGGCCTAAGACGTTGAAAAAAAGTTAGGGACCGAAGCGATTTAAAGTGCAAAGGTTGGGCACTTTTGTGAAATTTACCTTTTTATTTATGCTGACTACTTAATTGGTAGCTTTGAACTGTACCAACTATCAATGTCAGTTCTAATTTTTTTTTTTAATTCTTTTTGACTATTATTACAAAGGAATTTTAAGAAAGGGGAATTGAACATTGATCAAGGGCGTGTGAACTCACTTGAATACGCTCAAATCATGTAAACCTAGGTGAATGTCAATTTTAATTGACGACATACTAAGTTATTCACCACTAGCAATTAATTCTATGTTATGTTATGTTATGTTACATTACGTCCTCTTTATATATATATATATATATATATATGAAGTTTATATTCAACTATTCAACGACTTGCCTATTTGAAAGGGGCACACAAGCAATGAGAGTTCAGCCCTAGGAGAGTAGTTGTATATCCCGTAGTGTCTGGTGCGTCTAATGGCCATTGAAAGCCTTATATTATTTTTTTTTTAAAGGGAAAGCCTTGTATTAATATATAGATGACGCAACGTCTTTGTTGATTACCACGTCTTTCCATCACTTGTTAAACTCTTTTAATCTTACTTATTCATTTACTATATAATTTAATAATTTAAAAAATATGTTAAATGGTTGGAAATAAAATAGAATAGTAGATTTAGATTTTTGGATAATATCTGGAGGTTTTGGGTTAGAGAAGGGTTTATTTTAGAAAAAAGAGGAGAGGAAAATAGAGAAATGAGTTGGAGACGTAAGAGAAGGATTTTACGAAATAAAGAGAAACTTTAGATCATAAATACAGAAAACGTTTGTTGAAAGAATTTCTTTATATGTTCGTTGAAGAGTAACTGAAAAAAGACAATCCAAAGTGACCACCTTTGTCTAAAACAGCAATAGGCGTACGTCTATAATGTTGAAAAACAAGTTCCAACGATTTACAAGTTAAGGTCCTTTTTTGCCCACACAAATATATTATTATGCTTGCCCACAAAAACATGCTATTATACTTGCATGTAATACGTAATTAATAAGTTTGAACTATAGAAACTTCTTCATTATCAATATCAATTCTAATTTTTTCTTTTTTCCTTTTTGCCTACTATTACAAAAGAATTTTAAGGAAGGAGAATTGAACATTGATCAAGCAAGTGGGAACTCACTTGAATACCGTCAGACCACATAAGCCTAGATGAATGTCAATTCTAATTGACAATATACTACGTTATTCAGTACTAGTGATTAATTCATGTTATGCTATGTTACGTTGCATCCTCTTTATTTATACACACACAGAAACACACACACACACACATGTGTATATATATACATACACACAGAGACACATACATATACGTATATATACACAAATACATACCAAGACATGTGAAACTCAAGTCTAACTAAAACAATGTAAATCTCTGTGTGTGCATATATATATATATATGTATCTATATGAAAAGTTTATATTTGACTATTCAACGACATGCCCATTTGAAAGGGGCACAAAAGAAATAAGAGTTCAGTCCTAGGAGAGTAGTTGTACCGGTCCTTCTATAGAGAGGAATACTCTCCTTATTACTGGGGAGAGTACTTCTCCACATGACCCCCTATTATTGGGGAATTAGAGAGTGTGGCCCCCTGATTTCCCAATAATAGGGGTCATGTGGAGTATTACTCTCCTTAAGGGGAGACTTTCCTTAAATTTTTGCGTAGTCGTACATCGTGTAGTGTCTGGTGCGTCCCATGGCCGTTGAAAGCCTTGTATTAATATATAGATGAAGCAATGTCTTTGTTGATTACCACATCTTTCCATCACTTGCTAAACTCTTTTGATTGAAAAAATTGTGGACTTCATGCAAATTTAAATGTTTAGTAGTACTTTAAAATCAACGAGGCTATTATGGTTATATTAGCTTCTTTTTTTTTTTTTTTTGGAACCATATTAGCTCTTGAACATGCTAGTGCTTCTATGTGGGATTTTTATTTTTATTTTCTCGAAGTATTTAATCTGATGTTAAAAGAAAAGTTAAACATGTTTCTTCACTCTCAATTTCACATCATATACTAGGTACCTTTCACTATCATTATGTAAATTAATATGGATTAGAAAATCTTATCTATGATGAGATGGCTTAACAAGAAACAATCAGATAAAAAGATATTATTAATCACAATTATGGTTACAACCTCAAAATCAAGAAACAATTGACTATCTCTTCATCCTGTTCTAGGATGGTTTTTCTTTTCTAGTGGTTGAGGTCCAAGTGTCCTTTTCATCATGTCACACTCAATTGATGAAATCGAGAAAATTATGTAATTTTCTATTGTTTTCAATTTTAACCCATGTACGTTCAAGTCCTTCATTTTTTTCTTTGAAGGAATTGAGGTCTTTCAAATTATTACTTTGATATTGTATAAAAAAGATTACTACTTTGATATTTGTATTAATTTAAAATTTTTTTCAGATATGGCATATAAGCAAATGTCATATATATTATAATACAGGGGCATAGTCAGAAAATGATAGATGTACAGCTCCTATGCGAAATACTAAATTTTTATTTTATTTTTCAAAGGATATTTCTAAAAGGGGATTTCCATAGACCAGGGAAGCCATCCTCTGGATTCGCCGATGCTATTATACAATTTAATATAATTTCATTTCATTTTTATTTCATAAGTGTTTTCCCATGTCAAAGATTAGAGACCTCTCTACCACTATTTATTTAAAACCCAATAACTAAGTAGCTATTAAACCCTTAATTTATGGGTGAAAAAATGTAGAATTGAACTCCAGCTAAAGATGAACCTTCAAAGTTCAAAGGGAATCCCCACTAGTTAGCTAGTATACAATTAAATTAAACCATAATAATCAACAATATTTTTCTATTATTTTTCAATTATTTAATCACTTTGAGTCATAATTTAATGGGGGCAATTTCAATATCTTGAAGATCCAAAGACAACCAAAAAGGTCCCAAACATGCTTTTAGTCTACTCTAGCAACTTTGGTCTCTTTTGAAGTCATGACAAAACTATCCAAGACACAACTAGCTAGAGACTACTAGTGGGTGTGTATTTCATCTATTGTCACTCAACTTTTGGCGGAAGTTTAATTGAGTGACTAGATTTTTAATTTGTTTTGCTTGGATTAATAAATTTCAGCTTAACTTTGAAATATCTTTGTTGAACTTGATTTTTAGTGTCAAACTTGTCAATTTTTCAGTTTTCTTCCTCCAAATTGATGAAAACCGCTTGGATGATGGCCATACATCACATCTTATTATTAATTGCTTCGTGGCAAATCGACTTGCACTTCCAAATTAATGTCGTGCAATTACCAATTTTCAAAGGACATATATCATGAGAATATGAAAGATTAGTTATGTTCTAACCATCAGAAAAATGTATTTTCATTAGCTTGGAGGATGACAGGTGACGAAATTCAACTATGCCACTCATTTGTGGTACATGGGTACTTGAAACTACAATGGATTTTCTTTGAAAAAGCAAAATTGAAATTTGATAATGGCGTGGTTAACTAATTTAGTCCCTGCAAATTGTCGATTTTTGTAAACTGAGCCTAAACATGTAAATTTTTTCGATGAAGTCCCAAAATGTTCTTGGGAGCAATAGATCTTTTTCAGTGAAAATCGTGCAAATTGATCAACAACTTTAGTTGAACTCACTAAGAATAAACTCATTCCAGTAAATAAAATTGTGTCTATCCAATAAAAATTAATGAAACTTCAAATTTAAGAGCAAAATTTGAAAAAGCGAATATTTAATCTCATATCCTTCAAAATGTGAAAATAATGACAAATTTCAATGAACACTAAACCAGTGAGCCTCAGCTCCAAGGAAAGGGGAAAAAGGAGAGAAGAAAAAATGGTTAGAAATAACTTAAGAGTCTTGATATTAAAAATACTAAAACTACAACAAAATCTTAACAAATACAACCTTCAGTATAAACAAAAGCCTGATGGCTACAAGAATTAAGTTCAATATATTTTTAAGGGTTAAAAGAACCCCCTTTTTTTGAAAAAAAAAATGTATACACCTTCAACTTGCATCAACAAAAGGAATATATTTCGTTAACTTTTATTAACTCAATATGTTTTGTGGTCACTCTTTTTCTTGCATTTTTATCTCTAATTGTACCTGGTAGTTTTTGTTGAGCCAAGATCAGCTGTCTACTCTTGCTGTCTCTGTAGCTGTCCCCTCAATGAAATTTAGACATGTGGGTGTACTTTTCAAAATCAGAACTCCGTATTTCATCTTGCCATACAGAACCTACGCTTTTTTCAACTTTAAAACTATTTGCTGCTCCGACTAGGCACCTGCAGCAACCACTGCCGCTGTATTTTACCACCACCGTCAATTTCTCTAGTAAATTTAATTGCTACAGAAATTGTAAACAAGGAACACAATTAATTTGGATTTAAACTAGACTAGATGCAAGTTCCTTGTCTGGAAATTTAGGCACCAGTAGTTGCCAAAGTTGAGACAACCAACTTTTATTTTTCTTTATGGTGTATATCTTTACTTGTTTCTGAACAAGTGGAAGAAATAACAAAATTTGGAGACAATAAATGGAATTTGGGCAAGATTTAAGTTGACCCACTTGAGATTGAATGAGGAAAAAGTAGAAAACGAATATGCGAGAATGCTGTCAAAACGAAAACATCAACGAAGAATGTGGAAATTGGTGGTATCACTGTAACACAATTAATTTATGGATCAAGACTCAAAGACATCATTAATTTCTAAATCAAGATCTGCTTTGATTCATATATTTTTCTTAATAACCTAAAAATTTGGGGTTGCTGGATCCGATTATGGTGATATTTGTCTTAATACTAGTGGATTCTTCGACGAATGATAGTAGTCCAGGCGGCGGATGTAGTGGTTTATTGAGGCAATTGATCAGAGATTGAAGGAGATGATGAGTTTGCAAGTTCAGAGACAAACTAGTGTTTGGGAGAAAAAATTACAATATTGGTGACGTGTAAAATATGACGATGTGTCAAGTTCTTATTAAAGAGATAGCTATGGAGACAGCAAAATAGGACAGCTAATCTTCACTCGTTTTTGTTATGCAGTGCAGTCATAATACATATATATTTTATGTTACTCAAGATAGCATGTACATGGATGCACCCATTATAGCAAATTCATAGATGTATTCTTATTGAATACAATCTAATCATAAATATATTTGTTATAAATAGTTTAGCCATCACAAGTGAATCCCGAAATGTAGAATATCTTCTCCATAAATAGTTTAGAGTGTATAAAGAATTGTAGAATATCTTCTACATTAATTTTAATATTGGTTTGTTAAACTTTTAATACAATTAGATGAATATTATTTTGTTTTGTATAACAAAGTAGTTTTCAGTGAAGTAATGGCCAATTTGAATGATTTCTATCATCAAGGACCTATAGCACCAAAGATTCAAACTCTTAGTACCAATTCGTAAAAAGAGGCAACGTTCGAGGACTAAATGCACTAACTACTCTTTTAATCCCCCAGTTTAAAGTTTGCTACAGTCCACCCCACCCCCTCACCTCACTATACATTTTTCTCACTCATTTCTTTCTTCATTTTCTCATCTTCTTTTCTTCCCCCTCAAAATAATAACACCATGGCCTTAAATCTCCACATGCCCCTCTCTCTACTACTAATTCTCTCCATAATTCTTGATTTTCCTGCCACCACCACATCCCAAGAGTGCCCCTATCCGTGCTACCCTCCACCAACCGGCCCAGGAAACAACCCTCCGGTGACCACAACCCCACCATCACCACCAGCTTCTACCAAAAATCCACCATCGCCACCAGTTTCCACCACCACCCCACCAGCTTCATTCTCTCCTCCATCCCTCACCACCCCACCTGCCGGTGGTTACTTCCCGTTTACTCCTCCATCCCCTTTCACCGGAGTAACTCCGCCGCCTCCAGAGCCGATACTAACGTGGTATCCCTACTATTACCGGAAGCCACCGCATCAAGATCAGTCAGCAGCAACATGTGTTCAAGGATCAAGAATCGTGATCAATATAATATTCCCTTTTCTTGTTCTTGTTTCTTTTTCAGTTTTTCTTTGAATATTCATATCACTAGGAGTCCTAGATTATGATCATATTCATATTCATATATAGTACAAGAATTATTGTAGATTGTTATTATGTGTTCTGTTCTTGCAGAGATTAAGGTGGAAATTTTGTGATGATGATCAAATGGCTGGAATTTGATTTTGGCGATGAATGATGATCCTGAGAATGATGTCAACAATCTTTTGGTTTACGTTTGTGTTGAAATTTTCATGAGATTTGCACCTTTTGTTTATTGAAGTTATTTTTGTTTGGTGTGAATTCGAGATCTCTCCAAAACGTGAGTATTTAACTAATACAGAACTTGTTTTTACCACGCTATTACTTTTTATTCCACACAAATTTGGAAAAAAAAATCGTTCCTTTATTGATGCATGCCAGTGGTTAAGCCCACAAAACCTAGTCCGCATTAATGATTGGCGTACTATATTTTGTCTTCGATATATATGGTATTAATTGTTGCTAAATTTTTTTAAAAAATCTTTTTTGAATCAATTTAAATAATTTTTTGTGTGTGTTCATTTTGGAACCGATATGTTCTGTATGTTCTATTAAAATAAACTTAAATATAATAAATACCCCCTTCCTCATGTGAAAATAGTCTCAATTTTCATTTTTATTTGTTCCACACTATAATTCACTTGCACTTTTATTACCTAGTCTTTAAATTTTCTTATGTGCCACTATATAATGTATGTTAATATCAACAAATAAGAACTAATAAAATGAAATAACAATTAAATAAATGTGCATATTATGAAAACTATTCATAAATTTCATTTTTCCAAGAATATTAATTAGATTTTTTTAATATATGTGAAAATTGATATCAGACCATTTTCATGGTACGAAATCAGGAAAGGGGTAAATGTGGTTCGAGCTTGGGACCTTTTATTAAATATAAATATCTAATCACTGCAATACAATTCGAACCACAATACATATATTTCTCAGACCCCAGCAAAAGTTAAGGAAAAAAAATAAAGTATGCATATTTTCTTTTCCCTTTTCTACACGCAAAAAAGACTATTTAAGGATAAAAAATCTGTAAAGAAGTATACACCTTTTTCACTGGGCTTGAAGCATTAAGTAAAGCTAATTAATGAATATGATTTATCAAGAACTAG
The DNA here is from genome assembly GCA_963692815.1 of Nyctanthes arbor-tristis. NCBI lineage: Eukaryota > Viridiplantae > Streptophyta > Magnoliopsida > Lamiales > Oleaceae > Nyctanthes > Nyctanthes arbor-tristis. The sequence continues at coordinate 19,216 of CAVNYN010221069.1, forward strand.
CTTGGTTAAGTTTAAAAAGAAAAAAGATGATTAAAAAAACCAAAGAACTATAAGCACGAAAAGAGAACCATACTCCATTGTTTATTAGGCGTATTGGTTTATCAAATTTCAAAAGGATAATTATTCTCAACACCCAATAAAAGCAATAGACAAAAAGACAGAAAGCATAGCCAGAAAATTAGAAGACGACTCCACAAAGTCTTAGTTTATGGAAGACTATGACTTTGCCACAACGTGGTTACATAGACTTGTGACCAAACTCTTTGGAATTTTCTTCTCATTTGGTAATGGTAGGTGAATGATACAATTTTTTGATATGAGAGTTCATTTTTCATTGTTTTTAAGCCTGCTCACGATCCATTTTGACAACCAACAAAAATGCATCTAAAATGTTAACTTTCTATCAAGAAACAAGATTACCATACTAAGCTGATAAATAACTTGTATTAAGCAAAATATGCATAGTTATTGACTGTCCAACTAAAGTTTCACATCACATACAGCATATATCTAACGGCGAAAGCAAACTGCCCAGGCTAACAAATTGCCTCTATGGTAGCGCTTGTAAAAGTAGACAAACATCGATTAGACTATGGTCTGTCATTTATGGAATTCATGTAAAATATTAGTAATCAAATGTATACATATGCAACCAAGGATCTCGAAATCATATTCATGTGGCAACACCAACTGCCAGGCGACCAGTTCTTGAACTACTGCCAAGTGCGGCATAGCTATGCCTCCCGTTCCTTGCTGTCTGCTTTGCATCAATTCTCTGGCCCTTAAGATTCTTGTTACTTTCCTGCACTTTATGATGGCTGCCAACATTTATAGGCTTCTCTTTTTCCTTCTGTTTTATCCCACCTACGGTATTGTTTGCCACAGCTTGTATAGGATGATTGTTTCCGGTCTCTCCTTCTGGAGATGATGGAGAGCTATCAGAAGTGACTGTTGAATGGCAACTGGTAGCTCCCGAGACAAGATCGGAAGAGCGTCGTTAGGGAAAGAGTGTAGGCAATGGTAGGGGCTCTGGTAGTTCCTTCATTCAAACTTGATGAAGATCTTTCAGAAGCTTTAGTGCCAGAACTTGAAGATTTGGTCTGTGGTGTTCTTGTTTTCGTGTTACTTGCTGTGTCCTGGAAACAGAGCTTCTCAAGGATCAAAACTACTTCACTGATGATTTTAGTAAATTATTTGACTACTCATTTCAGATGCTAAGAAAAGTAAAAATGGGAATTTCTAAGTGGAAAGGCATAAGAAATTACAAGTTAATAAGGTAAAGCCTAAATAAACGCTCTTCCGATCTCAGATATTTTCTACTCAACACTTGAAAATTTGCTCTATTTTAAATATTCCCTCTCTGTTTAATTTAGGATAAAAATCTTAATTGGACAAACTGTTGAATCACTGTGATATCACGCATTAAGCTTAACAGTTTAAATTTATGCCCACGGGATAGAATGAGAAGAGAAATAAATCACTATAACGAGCCATCTATCGAAATGGAAAACAGATCGCTACTCGCTTAAATCATATCATTTTTGACAATAACTACTAGAATAGAAAACTATTGTTTCAATCTGATTCTCATTCCTAGGAACCGGAAAGAAGCATATAAAGCAAAGCTCTGCCACCCATCCGAGTTCCCCTAAGAGCATCTCCAGTGGTATTTCTTGGGTTGCTTAACACGTGAGAGAGAAATTAGAAAAAATGAAAGGAAGTGTCCGTAATTTGTTTTGTGGATTAAGGGAGTTAGTCGGACATGTGGCTAACTATAATAGGTTTATTTTAAATTTGAGGAGAGAGAATACAGAAAGATAGTGTAATGGAGTGGGTAGACGATGTCAGACACCCTCCCACATTCTCCATTTTTTCACTTGGTGCTTGAGCATTTTGAGATGACCTGGCTAGAAAAATTTCTACGATTCATGTCCCAAGGGATATGCTAAGTAAGCAAATTAGATATGATTCCATAACTTGAATTACGCTTATGATTAAAGACGTTTCATGAAGAAGAACGATGTAGCAACAAGCTTCAAGGTTTTATGATGGTTTCACAAAGAAAATTAAAGGAAATGATAAGGAACTTCACTGCCATTCCGTTTCTACATTCGATACCTTTAGTTGACTTAATATTATGGCCAAGTGAACGGAGAAAGTACACCTCTAGTGTATAACTTACCCCAGATATAAGAATGAAATTTAAAAATTATGAAATTTTCTAAACATAGCCCTGAAAAATCACAATTATACAACAAATGCTATGAAGAACTCGATTCATGAAGAAGACCTGGCTAGAACGATTCGATAAAATGACAAATGCGAAAGAGCAAATTGATCCAATAGCATTAGAAGGAACCATGGGATGTCCCAATGATAATAGTGTATGAAAAGAAGAAATTATGAATTTTAATATACCTTGCATCTATCAGACCCTTGCCCAGCTCCACGATAAAAGGCAGGCATTGGCGTAGCTTTGAAGTTGAGGCTTCTTCTCAACTGTTTAATTTCTGCTTTCACCTTTTCCTGTAAAAAAACAAAAACCAAACTAACTGAATATTTTGAAACGTGGCAATGAACAAGCACAAAGTAAGAGGACAGTGGTGTAATATACATTTTCTTCGCTCTTCCTCTTCTAAAAAAAACTAATAAAATTACCAGTATGTCAACAAGAAAGAAAAATGCTTGATATTATGGTCTCTTACCTGACTTTGTGCTTGAAGTTGATCGCTTTCAGCCTCTTTCGCATGTGCTTTTCCCCCTAACTTCATATGAAACTAGAACAAGTATGAAACAACTCCATCAAACTCTGCGATATGGTTATTTTACAACCAAGCTTAACATGATAAAATACTAGTTTTCTTGCCTCTTTCCTCCTCTCTGCCCGTTCAGCACTTCTTAAATTGAAATCAGAGCCACTCTGCTTCATTCCCGGCATTGAAGTTGTGGAGTGTGAGAGCCTACGCAACATTAATTATATATGAGATCAGAGAAACTCATTTTGCAAAAAAATATACATTACTAATATTGTTTCTTATAGCAACCTCTTTGCTCTCTCATGTGCAGTAGTGGCGGTCTTATGCAATGATAAAGACCGAGACTCTGAAATTTTCCTGCTTCCTGATTCTTTCTTACTGCTGAAACCCAAAAGAGGTGATTGTTGGTATCAAAACTCATGAAGTAGAACATATTTGACATCCACTTAACTAACATAAATACAGCATATACCTTTTCGTCTCTGGGCTAACTTTTGCCTTTGTACCTAGAATAATCTGTTCAAAGGAACCACCAGTCAGTCATAGAAAGAAGAACATATATCCCAGGAATAGTTGTCAGAAGAAAGCAGTTGAAATTTGAAAACTATAGAAAGCGGCAATAATGAACAGCAGTGAATTTCAAATTTACTGCCTGTTTGATTCAATTTAAAGTAGTTGATTTATAAAAAGAAATTATAAAGAGGTGAAATGAGTGGTTTAGATTTAATAGAGGTTTGAAATTTGTGGTTATAAATGAGTCGTCGTCAAATCAGTAGTCAAATTAGAGGTAGATGTGATTATAATGTATTTTGATAAAGAGGATCAAATAGGGGCTTAATTGCTGGAACAGTTCTCATGAAATTTAGTTTAACCTCATGTTTAGGCATTTTTTGCATTGAACATTTGCTCTGAGCAGCATCTGAAGTCTTCTTTTCTGCCTTGGATCGTACTGGAATATCTCTTACTCTAGGTTTTGTTGAAGAGCTAGAAGCTTCATTCTTCTCCTGTGCACCTCTCACTCGAGATGTCAATCTTGACTTCATGTTATTAGTTTCTGATGCAGTTCTTTCCTAAATCCAGGCAGAAGCCCAGTAAAGCAGGGAAAACTTGTGATAGGCACAGATAACCGATTCATATCCATACACAATAAAGAAACCATACTTTATTATGGAATGCATCTAGCTAACCCAGATAAATAATGGAGAAGATTTGAGAAGCACGGAGATCTGATTCACACCCAGGCAAAATGAAGAAATCATAATTATGGAATGCATCGAGCTACAAATACCTCAATATCTTAGTCATTAAATCCATTACAGAATCAAACCACCATGCCAACTAGTCTTGAACTACTTAAAAAGGAAATGTGCAATCATGCATTGATAAAGAACTCACCTCAAAGTACTGGTCTTGCTGGTTTTCTGGACTGTCACCTATATTTTTCTCAGCAACAAGTCTATCAGAGTGCAAGCCAATGGCCACCAATTCCCTTTGTGTTGTATCCAAACTGGTTCCTCCTCCATAAACATTCAGGTCTATTTTGGTCTCCGACTCGGATTTAGCCGTTGGAAGTAACTGGCCAAATTCTGTGGGATTTGCTTCTTCTGCCTTTTCATGTTCACAAACAAATTTTGCACTGTTGGTGACATCAGATTCTGGTTCAATCTGAAGTTCCAATGATGTAGAAAAATCTCCCTTTTCAGATTCAGTAACTTCATACTCTCTGTCACGCACAGAATCATGTGAAGTCTCATCAAAACGTGAAGAACAGTTGCCCTCATCAATGTGCTCATGTTGCTCATCATAACCCTGATTTTCTGAGATGTCATTTTCACTGGATTGATAATCTATCCCATTCTGGGAATCAGATGAACTCTGTCGTAGAAGTCCCCTCTTTCTAAAATGAGCCTCAAAATAAGCCTTTTTCTCTGTAACTGATCCTGGTTTTGAGTATTTCTCCACCTCTTCCAGATACCTGTTGTGCAAGAAGGATGATCTCCGCTCCCAACAAAGAGCTTCTGTTTCAAACCTTCCAAACGAAATAGAGCTAGAGTGCAGAGTATCTGTCTGTTCATGTAAGGAGAATGGACATTAAGGGATGAATAGTAAGAGGTCCCGGATACTTGTACTTAATGGGATTTGATCTTTTCCTAGAAGGCAATATCAAAAACAAAGATGGCAACATGAATTGTTTTCACTAAATTTCGTTGTTAAGATTCAGCTGATCCATGAAGAATAAAACCAAACTAGTGTAGAAGTGAGTTTAGCATTCTAATATCGTATGCTAGATTGGATGAGTTCAATCTCCCATTAGTATAACCCCCCGGGCCCGGGGAGATGTTTATATCAACAAGCCACGACTATCCCTACAATATGTAAAACACACCTACAAATACTGGCACTCAAATGTTTACATGTTATAGTTTTATAACAATATATAGTTTATAGTACTTTGAACAGGATTCTATACTCTTTTACTGGCATCAAATTTTGAACCATTAATGCTTCTTCATTTGATAACACTGCCTAATAGTTTAGGCATTAATGCCTTTTCATTCCATCAATCGCAAATAAACATTTTTATGGAGTTCAGATTTTATCTTGATTGAAAATGCAACTACATTCTTCAGTGGTAAAATCAATATATCTATATAAGTGAAAACTGGAAAGACTGTATAGATCAATAATTTGAGGGGGGTAAAAGGGAAAAAGTAACAAGTATATCTCCTTTAGAGACGACATTCCACAACAGACATTCCAAAGTAACAAGTATATCTCCTTTAGAGACGACATTTGACAACAGACATTCCAGAAACGCTATGAATATTTGCTAGAATTCAGTGAGCTAAACTGTACATGTAATGTAATAATGAAAGAAAAACAACAAATTAGAGCTAGCTTCTATTCTATTCTACTCCCAAATTTAGTCCAACACTGCAAATCAGATCCCATTATTATGGTTAACAGTTTCATGCTACCAGGAACCGCATTCAACAGTGAGCGGAGTCTGATCCATGTCAAAACCGGCTAACGGCTTATGGTGAAACAGTGAATTATTTTATATCAAATAAACACAGAATTACTTTTCACATCAGATAAATGTAACAATATAATAAATCAAACAGATATCACTCAGAAAAACCCGCTTTTTGATAGAAATTAGGAACAGAATGCAATAAAAACAAAAAGAGAAAAAGCAGAATCATTGCAACAAATAGATCATGCCCCCACAGAACACAGAGCAAATCATTTCATCATCATATGAACAGATCCAAAACCTTCAAAAGACAAACAAAAATAAATAAAACCACAAAAGGGTACCTGAAAATTAAACCTGAAAGGCTCTTCAATTTCACCAGCCATATCGTTAACTGTTAGCACTTCCTTAGTATCTCGTCAGCCACTAATCAAACCCATAAACTAAAATACCGAAATACATTCTTCTAATGCCACAGAATTCGCAAAATCAGCAAAAATAATGTGAAAAAGAAAGAGAAAAAAATGAGGTTGCTCAAGATTATTCAAGAAAATTAGAGAAAAAGATAACACTTGCGTAATAATTTCTTGAAATGAAGGGAAGAAAGAATCACTTCCTTGCTTAAAATGGGAGAAATTTGTCCAGAAGAAATCTACTCGTCAAGTGAAAGTGGCAGTTCAAGATTTTCACAAGGGGCGTCGTAATGGGTTGCTATTTGGGAAGTTATTTGTACAACATCAACGTGATCATGTGCCGCATTTTCCCCATTTTTTTTTCGATTTTTTGCGACCGTTGATCAACATTCAGTGATCCGACGGTCAGTAAGAGCCACACAGGCACTTCCAAAAATGTCACACGTGTCAGTTAATACGCGCATGAATTACAAAGGAACCATCATTTTGCTTGGACAACAGATGATGACCGTGTGAATGATTCGTGGCTTCATGTCTTCTTCTTGTCTTATTTCTTGTCTTTAAAAAGTGAGAAAGTAGTAATTTATTATTAAAGTTATCCAGTAAATTCCACTTTTCTCCACCACAATAGCTTGTGAGTCAGTAAGAAGCAACCCAATATTCTATGATTTATCTAAACGCCCAATTTATTTTCATAGCTGAACTGTAATACTCTACATGGTTTTATGTATATGCATCACGTGACTATAAATTCAGATAGCTTTACATATTCATCACGTAGGGCGTATATATACATGTAGTTATATGAGATATCGAGTATTAGAAAATATATATTTACCTACATGCTTTGAGGTTTGTTTCCATATGCATCACGTAGGTCGTATATATACATGTAGTTATATGAGATATCGAGTATTAGAAAATATATATTTACCTACATGCTTTGAAGTTTGTTCCTTGAATAATTCCATTTGTACAAAAAAGTTATACAAAAAGTTTGATAAAATATACTCATGTGAATTGTGATTATTATTAACTTGAAAATAATGTGCTGAAAAATTAACAAAATTCCAATACCCTAGGATTACTTAATACATTGACCAATTAAGAACTCACATGTAGGTTCTAGCACTCAAATTATACAACAATTGCGGCCTCTAAATTCACATGTAGATGGATTTTTAATTGGTCAAAAGTACCGAATTCAATATCCTAAAATACCAAACTATTTTTGTGTTGAAAAACATGATCCTACCATATATATTTGCTGTTAAATTTTTGGTATTCCTTATTGCTCAAATAGTGCAACTTTTCTTCCTTCCCGTGACTATTATTTATCTAATAAATATTTATCTATTAAACAAAAGCACTTTTATCCAATGAGTTTTGTATTAGGACCAACCAACCATGGGTTCCAACCCCATGACTGGCAAAGATGAATACGATAGGTGATGGCAGTGAACAAAGCATATCTTGATTTTTAATTGAGTCACACCATGAAGTTGACTTTATAATAGTACCAATCTTTGATTCTAGAACATTTGCAGTATATATATATATATACTTGTTTTAAGGCACGTCTAAATGAACCTAAGTTGAAGGAGTTTATTATATATTCTATGGAGTCTACTGGACACTATGTATGATGCTCAATAGATTATGTGACGTGCTTGAATATGTCCAATGAGAGCCTGTCACATAATCTATTGGACACCATCTTATGATGTCTAATAGACTCTATGGAAGAACTAAGAAGTTTATTCTACATTTCATACACTATCACAAGAGTTAACCATACTATCTGGGCTCAAGACATAATTTTGACACTTTTGAGGCAATAAGCTTTTTAGGACACTATATATACTTGTAGGATGAATGCAAATAAGTAGCACTTTTCGGCGAATAGCAAACTTATACTTAGTTAATGGATAATTTTGCACATATTCTCTCAAAAAATCACTCTTTCACATATTAAGTTTTCAAAAAATCAAAACCATATACCCCTTAACGTTGCAGGAGCCTTCGAGCACGAATACTACCGTAGGTTATTATTCAACCGTAAAATATTGATAGAGGCAAAGAACAGTACAATTTCAACAAACAATAATGCATATCACATGTTGAAGCATTATTAAAACGTTGGTCATTTGTCCGCTTATACCTTTCTTGATTATAAAAAATAACAAACCTAAGTTTCTTTAGATCTAATCATTGTCTAAACCTTTGATCCAAGCATAAGCATGAGAAGAAAACGAGATTCTTTAAAAGTAACAAACAATATATAATAACAAATAATATAATATTATAAATAAAGACTGTTAGGGGCATGTGTGCATGTTTCAATATTCTCCAACACTTGGATTTGCAAGAACTCCATTAATTTTCTATCGGATCCCACCGCCTCAAACGTGAACACAGATTTGGGTTGCGCCGCTGTGCACCGGCGGTGCCCCGAAGTGGGTCACTTGGATCTTGAGCTTTTCGTTGGTCTCAACCGCCATAGTACGTGTTCGAGAGTGGTCTCAACCATAAATTTTACATCTCAATGAATTTTTTGGGTAATTATTTTGATTTATTTTTATCTTTTTTGGTTAAAGGTAGAAGTTGAATAATTGATTAATTTGTCTTCTCATTTTATTTTAGTATTTTAAATGAAGGCTAGTCTCTAGATTTATATTATAAAGATATATAATGCCTCCATCTTACGAAGATAGTCATGTATTTTTTTTCATTTGTCACAAAATATAGACCAGCTTCTTTTTGAAAATAAAAATGTAGTTGAAATATAGTTTTTCTTATATACTCCTATTTAGTATACATCATTATTATAAACAAAATATATAATTATTATGGTTTGAATAAATATTATAGTGGTTAAGTTCTCGCATTCTAGATATAAGACCTCAATTTGAAACCACACCTACCATGAAAATAAAAAGGTGTAATATGGAAATGATCTTGTTAAATTGATTTTTTCTATAGTATTAAAATAAACTTTTCTTAGTGCTTGTCCAAATAAGAAAATGACATTGTGGGAGGGGGGGTGGAGGTAGGTTTAAAAAAATAAAACAAATAAAATAAAAAACAAGAAAGTGTTAGATGAATTTTGGTTAATCCTTTTATTTTTGGATTAAAATCTTTTAGACTCAAGTTATAATGTTGAATGCGTTCCAAACTTTTTTTTTTTTTAAATAAAAAGAAAAGGTTGTATTGTTGAATGTTAGACTTCAAGTTGACAAAGCACTTAATATCATTCAATATAAGAAGGTAGTAAGTTGGTGAATGTTTGGTTAATACTTTCATTTTTGTCAAATATGTGATGAGTTGAGGTAGTTGAATATATCACTACAATGCATCACATATCACTACCTCAATTCATCACATATTTGACAAAAATATATATAGTTATAATTATTATTATATACTTTTTCTACCTTTTAATTTAACACTTATTTTAAAATAAAATTTTTTTAATCAAAAAAAGGTTGTTGAAGCTTGTGTAATATAAGTGAATACCATCAAATATATATATGCGGATATTTCAAAAATAGAATTGATTTATGAACACGGGTTTAATCCTATAATGTAATGTGTGTTCATTTATCGCATACATATTAGTCATTAAGCATTTGTACCACAAGATAACAACACAAACCCAATTCTAATAATCCTTAAAAATGTATATTCAAAACTACTATTAAATTCTCTTGGACGGTGGATCCTAGCTCTTTTCATTCCTAACCAGATGATACTTTTGTTTTGCCTATCCTACTCATTTCGTTTTGCATCTTTCTTTTGAGAAAACCAACAAATTTTGAAAACTCATCCAATCCATCAAGTCAAGGCAATGAATCATTAATAATTGTAACTAATTGCAATAAATATCAATTGTTAAATATCAATATACCAACTTGCAAAAGCATACTTCTCCCAATGAGTAATTTTATTAATTATTTCCATTCATGATAAGTGACAGAAATGACATGTTTAATTAAATGAGTTTTAAATCATATAAATCAAAATTCAGTTATTTCTATTTTTTTTCACTCTAAGAATGTATTAGATTTTGAATTGTATTTTTAGCCCCCGTTAGCAATCTTTTTCTATTTTGAAATGCAAATAGATTTTATTATACGAATACTGAAGATTTAATTTGCATAGGTGAAAGAAAACGCCCATTTCATTAGAAGTAAAGTGAGATTACTGGAAGGTGCATTTGAGTCTAGTCTAGTGGAGGCGTTGGGAATTCATGAAGCTCTTACATGGATAAAAGAACTCTCCCTAGATAATGTGATTGTAGAGATGGATGCTCAATTGGTTTACAAGGCTTTGCAAACTACTACTCTTGATGCGTCTTCAATTGACTTACTCATTGATGATTGTCGAAATTTAAAAGATAAGAAGGATAATATTATTTTCTCATGTGTTCATCGCTCTTCCGATCTCAAGTTGCTCACTGCTTAGCTACGGCTGCTGGTTCTATATCAGGTCCTATTGAGTGGGAAGGAACAACCCTTCACTTATCTATGATGTGTAATTAACTTTCTAACATCCAAGGTATTTTGTAGTTGATTGGATATCTATTATTATGATTATGATGATCATAATAACATTGCTCAAAAATAGTCAATAAATAGATTTTTTCCTGTTGTATTTGCAATGAATATTTGCTTGAAAATATAGAGTAGGAAAAAGAATTCATTTCATGTGGACTATTTTAATAATTTTATTTAAAATTTTGATGAAATTTAAAAGAGATGCCTTCTTTCTTTATTATATTATTATAATGGCATGACATAAAATCTTCAAAAAGCTGAGATCTATCTTCAATTGTTAGAAACTAATAATTTCACTCATGCGCTGCACGGGATGTCTTGGCTAAATAATCTAAACAATTCAAGAATAGTAATCAATATTGTATATTTATTCTTAAATATGTACAACGTAATGTTATATGTGTTTTAACACATTAAGATATGTTTAAGATGGTGCACAACAATAAACATAGCGATGACATTGAATAAACTCTATGATAATTGGCTTAGAGATTCAAGATAACAGCAATATTAATCATTAATAATCTATATATTAATTAATTAAATAAAAAGAGCTGTAGTATCTTTGTACCGTAGTTTTCTCGTCAAAAATCTATTAGTAGGGTCTTTTATAAATTTTATTTTAACTTGTGGTAACTTGTCTGGTATTTTGAAGTTTTCAATTTTTTTAAAAATTTTCTTATTCACTTTTGCGTTATTCATTCATTATTTTGAAATAAGATTTACTATTAAATTTAATAACTAGAAGATAATTATCATCATTTAATTGTTTAAGTTATAGATAAATTTGATCCAATTGTTTAACATATCTTGAAATTTGCAATTTATAATTAATAGAAATTAAACATATATACATCGTTATTTTTTTTGAAAATAATCATTTATTTATTTAGTAATGTCACCAATAAACGGTGCCATAAAAAAAGGCAATCAAAACTTCCAATGTCTAGACATTGGAACGAAAGAATGAAAGCCGCCAACGAATGGGCAAGCCGATTACGACGACGTGGAATGTAGAGACACTTTCCACAATGTACCTCGCTACAAAGCCATAAAATATCATTAAATACTAACTCGTTAGCTCCTTTAGACCGTGGATCTTTCATGCCAAAGATCACCTGTATTGCATTGGTTTGAACCTCCTTGACAATTTGGTTATCACTCCATAGCAATTCAATTCCATATCGAACCACCAAAGCTTCCGCCAGCTCCATTGCCACTCTCCCTACCAAATTCACGGCATAAGCCATCGCCACCAAAGCCCTCATGATCCCAAACCACTCCCCCGATTCAAACTCCATTCGCCCGGACGGCTGCATCGTTATTTTAAGTTAATTGAAAATTATAATTATAATTTTTTCTTATTTTTTCGATATAAATGAATATTAATAATTACAATTATTTTATACATGACTACTTTTATGTATTATGAATTTATATAATTTTCATGCTATCTGACTTTATTAGTTCCAAATAAGAAATATTTTCACAGTACATGTAACCGCCCAACTAGCAATTATTTTATACAATGTCATTTATCTAAATTAGTGTAAAAAATAAAGTAATATTTATTTGCGTTAATGATAATAATCGGGTTAAAATTTGTTACTAACTATAGTTACCTTAAGATGATAAGAAAAAAATTAATTTATTGTTTGGCTGATGCTAAAATTAATTATTCCTTGTTGGGTAACATAACCTTATAAAATTTTACCATAAAAAACTTATAAAATTACAAATTATTTATTTTTTTAAATAATTTGATATGTATTCTTCCTATACAATCCACGGGTGAGAATCACCATAATAGTAAGTTACAAAACCTGCAAGATAGTGGTTGTGAAATATACATGTAAAAGATCATATCATTGAAATCAATGGGGGTGTCAAATGATAACCTGCATTTAATAAACAACCTTGAACTATTAAACTGACAGTTAATAATATAAGTTTAAAATTAACATTAAAAAGTATACTCAGCTAACACTGAAAGAGTCAAATCCGCTATAAATTGTTGAAAGCCTCTTTGTAAACGACATTCAATGTAGATCTGATAGGCTGACCATTGTCATCACATATCATGGACTTCAACCTATTCTTACTCGTGACTCTTGAAATTGCTACATACAACTACCTATGGGTGAATACCAGCCGACGCAAGTGAAATCTGTGGGTAGATTTTCCATACCCATGGATTTTCCACGCCCATAAAGAATGAGTCTCCATATAATAAACCAATATAGGTGATTTCTAAGTATCATACAGAATTTATTAATTTTTTCATTAATCTACATATAACTGCAACCCATTTATAATTTTCGCATCGTGAAAATAAAATCTGCATGGGTTTGGGGTTGGCTTCCACTAGCCCACATTCGCTTTGACGTTAAAATGCATCATTGCATATAATCCTTCCTCCTCTAGCTGATCGTCAAATTCAGGGATGATCATTGAGTAATGGTCGCCTGAATTCTTTTCACCTAGAACTTAAGTCAAGAAAAATGTAGAAGTTAATAAATTTTGTATGATACATAGAAATCAACATAGAGTAGAGAGATTCATGTTCATGTTCATGTTCATGATAACAGTTGAAAACCAAAGCTAGCTAGATGACACTTATTTTGAGCTAAATAATTGGTCAGGAATAAATAAAACTAATAAAACTGATTATATAAAAATCAAGTACATTTAAATACCAATTTAAAGGTCAAGTGGTAGTATACTCCAATCAGACAAATGAGATATGATAATTCTTTATGAAATAAATTAAACAAACTTGAATGAAATATGTCTTATAATCTAAATGTTGTTTTCAAATTTTAGATTAGTGATCAGTGTGTAAAATCAAATATGATATGATTTACAATATTGAATTAAAAAGTAATATAACAGTAAAGAGACTTTCAATCTTTTCTCAAAAAAATATAAACGTTTAATGTATCACATATCAATCTCTATAAATGCCTCAAAATTTGTGAATGTAGACGATTAAAGATTAATATAGGTTCATATTCACAAATGCACACACATAGCAAACTAGAAAACACTTAATTTGAGCCAAATAGATTTATCAAGGGCAAGAATGATTAATTAATAAATAAAGCATCAAGAATTAACTTTTCTAAGCTTAAATGTACAACACGAAGTGTTAATTGAAATTTAGTTAGGGGCAGTGCTTAAGAAAAAATTTCAGACTAAAGGTCAATGTATTAGTGCAAAGGATTGCTTAGAACTAGAACAAACATTGGAACCCAATCCGTGTTTTTAAAAAATCAATTAATAAGTATCAAAAATAGATAAAAATAGATGATGTATGATTTGAATCAAGGATAAATTCAGATTTATTAAAGGAATGTTCTTGTCATTTCAATAGATGTTAAACAATGGAAGAATAGAAAATTGAAAACCCAAACAACAATCACAATTTAGCTTAAATCTATAATATACAGTTTATAGAAGAATGGAAAATTGAAAACCCAAAAAGCAATCACAATTCAGCTTAAATGTACAACATACAGTATTAGTAAAACTTGAGCTATGGGCAGTGCTTAAAAAATTTTCTAGACTAAAGGTCAATGTATTAGTGCACAGGATTGCTTAGAACTATAACAAACATTGGTACCCAATCCGTGTTTATAAAACATCAATTAAGATCTATCAAAAACCAATGAAAAGATAAAAATATATGCCTAATATGGAGTTATTCATTGCAAAATAATCAATTAGAATGGGGGATGCCACTCTTGGAATTCAATGTGTGTAAGGCAAACAGATTGGATGTGATATTAACCATTTTTCAAATGGAACAGACCATTTCCTTGAAACCCTTAGAAGGAACGCGCATTCTTTGGTAACTGAGTGGTGACATCGCAAAGGTTAAACTTCACTGGAGCTATTTATGAAACTCCAAAATAATCAGGGAAAAATAATTGAATGCATATTAATGAATCAGACAGATCAATTTCGCAAATCAGATCGTTGATATCTAAGAAAAACTGCGTCTTGAAAACTTTGTTAGAAAGTCTTAAATAATGTGAAATACGATACCCTAAAAACTTGGGCTCTGGAAAATTAATTTAAAACAATAAGGGTTGCTAATTATTCCTAAAATCATGGAGGAAAATTTTGAAAAATCAAAGATAGGGTTCTGAATATAATTAGGTTTGGGGATTAACAATAATAAAATAAATTAAACTTTAATTAGAGATGTCAAGGACAATTATACAGAGCACGAAATTTAAAATGAGTAAATTCAGTTTGCTAATCACACCTAAAGTCATGGAGAAAAATTTCAAAAGATACAGATAGGATAGAATATAAATGGATTAACAAAATTAAAAAGAAATTTACCGTAATTAGAAACGTTGATGAAAATTATCTAGAGTAGGAAATTTGAAATGATTAGGTATACTGGGACGTGTTGAATAAATAAATCTGGGAAAGTAAAGAGAACATAATTAGGGTTGGGGATTTAACAAAAATAAAAGAATTTACCTGAATTAGAACTGTTGAAGACAAGTATCCGAAGTATGTGATTTGAAATGAATAAACTCAGCCAATCACTGAGCTAACATATAATATTTCCAATAATAATCGTATCCAAATTAGGTATAATTGATCGCGAAAGAATCTGTGGAATTGGGCTTCGAAATATAGATATATGTATATTCCGTAATAGAAGTCGATTCAATTTCGAAAATAGTGAAACTAAAAAGGATTAGGACTCTTCACATTGACGATTATCCGAAAGGTGTAGGCTTAACAATATAGGATTTGGATCGATCTATCTCATCACAGAGAGATGAGTATTTTCTGGAGTGATATTCACCAGATCTGGAAACAATTGGTTGTAAAACCAAATCCTACGTGATCAAGGGCAAATGATGTAAACTAAAGCGAATTTGCAGAAAAGAGCTTTGTATTGATATCATAGAGAGAAGAAGAACAGTGAAACGTATAGAAAATGTCGAGTGGAAGAAACTATGAAAAGAGAATCCTATCTTTAAGAACTATAAAAAATTTAGAAAATAAAAAAGGAAATGTGTAAATGTATAATCTATATATTAATTAATAAAAACATATAAAATAAAATAAAGAACAAAAATGAAATGAATGGCCAAGATTATTGGATGAAATCAAAGGCTAAGATGAGTCTTCCATATGTAGCAGGTGATTTAGGCAGGAAAAATGTTTTAGGAAACTATCTTCTCTTTAAATATAGATAGAATATAGATATAGATATAGATTAGTCTTTCCTTTTTCTTCCCCGCCCTCCCCAGGCTTTTTTTTTTTTTTTTTCTTTCATGATACAAAGGATATAGATATAGATATAGATATAGATATAGAAGTCTTCCCTAATTTTTTTTTTCTTTCACGATTTTGCTCGGGTTAGCATTGCTCTTAGAGAATTCTAGCTACTTTCCCACATCACCTTACTTAACAAGTGACTTGATCCATATAAAAATTTTAAAACAGGGCCAGTGGGGCAATACACCCAACAAAATTAGGGAAAAAAAGACATATATACTCTCACCAAGTCACATATAATAAATAAACAAGGAAAAAAAGCATTGTTCTTGCTCTTAATTCCAATATTATCTTTGCTACCACTGCTCCTGTTACATGATACACCCATATGCTACTTCAAAGTCCTTTTGTTTTTTCAATTTCTCTAGTTTGGAATAGAGTTACGCATTATCTTTCTGATTTCTAGATTCTAATTTGCTCGAGATTTTGAATGCTTCCACATGTCAATACTCATGATCTGATGACATTCAAATGAGATTTTCACACCCCTACCCTTGATTAAATGTTCAATAGTTCGACTGCTCTCCCTAGTGGTGAATCCACGAACAAAATTCAATGGGGAGCATTTTCAACCTCACTACCCCATCTAATTTAAGGGCCAAAAACCATTTTTGAGGATGAAAATACCCAAATGACTTGGATTCCCCCCCCCTCAATTTCCCTTTTTACTTTTTTCCCTTCCATTTTGCCTCTCACATTGGAAATTAATGCTCTAAATTACCTAAAGAATTTGCCGATAAACAATATAATATATTAAACTATTACTAAGTTTTTACAACCATTCTCTACTGGTTTTCATATTTTGATAACACAGTATGATGGCCTCATTTTAACTTTGTTAAATACATCCTTTTCATGTAAGTAACTAAACTATGATTCATCCATTGATCTCGAATTAAACTCTTTTGACAATGTTCATTGGAGAAATACTCTTTCATGTATAGTAGTGGCAACTGGAAGAATTAATGTCAAAATGACAACATGTAAAGAAATGGATATCTTCTATCTCTTTTTGGTTGCAACCAACGTTTGTGCAAGATCATTAATACCCTTATATTTCCAAACTCTTTACATGAGTGGACACCAAGACAAAGCAAAGAGTGGGATTTTGTTTTTGAGAGGACTATAAATGACGGTTTTCTTATAAAACCCAAATGGGCTCTTTTTATAGAACCCATTTGGCTGATTTGGCGTCCATCTCATGCACGGGTCCGCTTTCCAGCCAACACAATTATTTCCCCCAAAAAAATTTTGCGGGTCCCCCAATTCAAAACCCGGCCTTTTTCATCTACCCACCACCAAATTATGGAGACCTAGGGCTTATAAATGTATGTGATTCTCTCTCTATCTCCATTTCGAAAACAGAAACCAAACCCCTCAGCCAAAGCACCTAGTTGATGCTAAGCGCCAAAACTACTAACCCTGTCGGCAACTTGTTACGTACTCATATTTTTCCTTAGTCATGCCAAACCATCCAAAGAGAAGAGAAGAAAAGGAAAATGAAAACAACACCATCACCACAAACTGAGAGAATAAAAGGAGCGTTAAAAATACCAATCCCCTGAAGTCATGCCATATTGTCCTCCAGCTTTTTTATCTATGCTTTATTCCTTGTGTAAGCCCACGAAATTGGCCGACGGCAATGGTGTTCAATGGCGAGGTGGTGCACTCGTGGTTTTGAGGTTAGACAGTTAGGCGTACAGTGTTTTGAGATTGTGCTCTGATTTTGGGGGTTGCCTGGTCTCCGGCCGTCTTGCGTTTTCCGACGTAGATGCGGCAGTTGGCTGAGGCCGAGGGAGGAAGGGGTGTTCGCGCTAGTGGTCCTCAGATTTTTTGGTCGGGATTCGAATCTGAAATTTGGTGGTGGGTGGATTAAAAACGGGAGGTTTTGACTTGGGTGGGGCCCGCAACAATTTTTTGGGGAAATAGGTGTGTTGGCTGGAAATAAGGGGGCCCACGCATGAGATGGATGCCAATTCAGCCACCCATTTGGGTTTTATAGAAAAACCTGAATTAAGGGGTGAGAGACAATTGACTTTTCAACTCTTAAATCATAATTCAAAAAAAAAAAAATTACGACAGACACATATCCAAAGCAGGGGCATAGGTATAGATAGAAAACTGTGGAAGCGGTAGCTGAAATTTGACGACCTCTACATAGAACAATTTAAAAAAAAAAAAAGCCAACTCCAAATTGTGTGAAAAATGAGTTTCTCCCCGAAAACGGAGTAGCCACAGCGGAGGGTGGTTACCCCCACCTACGCCCCTAATCCACAGAGGCAGAAACACATCAAATGAATAAAAAGTCTTGACCAACCCGACGATAATGTGTGAACCGTTATGTCGCAGTATAATCGGAAAAAAGGTTATTGTTTGCACTCTCGAAGTAGTTTTTTTGGCTCCCAACAATGCGTGTGCATCCTAATTCCCAAATCGATCACACTCTTCCTATTTATGTTATTATATATCTACACACACTAAGGGACAAACATACTGTGTACAAAACAACCCATTTACATATTTTTAGGCATTGGAACTCTAACATGCTTTTTGCAACCTAATTTCGCGTATTCTTCTCTTTGTACATGAAATGGCTAACACAATGCCGAAAATCACTTATAAAATTTGACCAGTAAACAGCCCACCATGTGAGGAGTACTAAGGTCTCCACTGTCATAATTCATTATATATTAATTTCCTGCTAAGCTACGTTACATTTTTTAAATAAAGAAATTAAATAAAAGTCGACCGAGCGGTTTACGTGAAATATGTCACGTAATATGCACATGAAATAGTTAAGATTTTGTATATCACATTTGACCATGTGACGGAACCCTAGTTTGCATGAATTCATGTGATCAACGTTTGAAAACAAGTTCTGTTTTGCGTTACGCTTGACGTAGGTGTGGATAATACAAACTTTATTTTGAACTTATTTTCGTCAGCTTCTAGAAATTAAGCAAATGAATCGACATAACATGATATATATAAGTTTGTGAACATATATATACTCATTCTTGTAAGGGTTAATTTCACAAATGGTCCCCAACCTTTACACTTTCTATCAGTTGAGTCCCCAATCTTTTTCTCAATGTTCTAGATCCCCAACCTATCATAAATTCATTCATAAGGTCTTTTATGACATGTTTACCTTTACTATTGAAATAAAAACAAAAAAATAATAGCAAAAATAATAAAAAGAAAAAGAAAAATAAATTTTTCCTACCTACCTAGCTAACTGCACAGTCTACTCATACCCCTAACATAATGGAAAATGATAAATACCTGTATCATCTTTCTCTTTGGGGGAAATTCTTATTTTTCCTGTCACTTCTAACCATAGCTAGAGGAACAAACAACAAAATTGCAGGTTTCCTTTTTTGCTGCTACTACTATTACACAAAGATGGGAAAAAAATATTTTCCAACTTTCATAGAAAATATTTTACTTAAGGGGAGGTGGGAATTGATTTTCAGGAAAATAAGTGCTTAAAAGAATTGTAGCATATAATTTCACTTTCATTTCCATTTGTCAATCAAACACACGAAGATGGAAGACTTTTCAAGAATTTAATATTTTCCAAGGAAATATCTCCAATCAAACACGCTTTGAAATGCAGGTGGGTAACTAGGTTGGCATGGTGGAAAAAATTATTTTATTTTTCATTTTTACTTAAAAAAGAAAAATAATAAATAATAAATAATAATAAAAAAGAAATAGAAAATAATTTCCTTCCACCTTACCTACCTAGTTATCCTCCCACATTCCAACTCAGTGTAAATGACGAATCTCGATAGTAATTTCCAGTGGCAAAAGATGAGACCCAAAATTTTGCTGCTTGTTAGATCGGAAGAGCTCTTATGTTAAAAAATAAAAAAAAAGGTAATTTACACTTAACGTCTTCAACCTTTCAACTATTAAGAGATCACGTCCCCATGCTTTAATTTTCCTTCTATGGGTTCTCAACCTTTGCATAAATCTCCAACCAAGCCCCTACTAACGGAACTCTTTAAATCAGCTGTTTGCCATCCGTCTGCAACACAATTGGCAAAACCAACTCAAGGGCATTTTTGGTGCAACAGGGCTCCTACAACTTCCCTCCCAAAGCCTTGTCCATTTCCCTCCAAAACTCTTTCCTCTATTGATATATATATGACTGTTTTTGTTAGATGAATTCCATTTCACCATCCAAAGAAATTTCCTATATATCTATTCCCTGACAATTTCAGAGCGAGCATGTACGTGTGGAAGCAAAATGCAGTTGAAGACTTCATGGATAGATGCAAACCCAGGAAAAAGATTCTACATTTGTGAACGAGCATGGTAAGAGAAACATAGTAAACCTATGAATAATGCTAAATTGTTCTTGCACTAACACTCCATCTTTTAGGGACCATATTATGGACAAATCTTCTGGTATTACCCGCCAATCTGTGATCGAACAAAGGTGGTTATTCCCGGCCTTCTAAGTTCTGTAGACCGACTGGAAGGCTAGATCCATAGATTGAGTGTGATAACCGCAAATTGGAAGATAAAAAAATAGGGCTTCAAAAAAAGAAAACAGAAGGATTTGGGCTTGAGGTGGGGCGTTGGATAATTGGGTGGTGAAACACAAATTTATTATTACAATTGTTTTGGTCTCTTGAAATATATTTCCCTCTATGAGTAGAAAGGCCAACCTTTATCAAAGTCCCCTCGTTGATAAGGTCGCTATCCATTCAGATCTTGCAAAGAGAGGAAAAAGATAAGTATCGGAAGGATCAGCTCGAAAGAAAAAACGAACAGGATCAATGCATAATGTGGTCTTCATATATGGCCCTGACCCTGACTTCAGTATCCCACCACTTACCTAGAACCAGCGGTCCTTCCAGCCCGAGGCACAGTTTGGGACCCCTTTTATTAGGTTGCCCTAGAGGTGAACTCCCCCTGCCTTGGAACGAGCTGTGACGTAGAACCAGCCCTTACTACTCATACTAGTCTTGAGCTGGTAATACATGACGAAGCTCTCAAATGTGGAAAACCCATAACCTATTTCCTGTCACGTGGCCAAGAAGCTTGTCAAGGACTTCCACCCATTGGGCTAGATCTAGAGAGAGCCAAGTCCCAGAACTAGAGGTACTGATGGGGGAAGAGAAAGCTTAAAACTAGCCTCGAACATTCTGGCATTGACAACAGCGCAGCCCACTGAAGGATAGTGAGCTTGCTCACCTTTATAAGGGGCCCACAACTCCACTATATCAGGCACCTTGTACTTTTGCCTAACCTCATACAGTTCGATCTGTTTGACCTTGGACTGGAAGTGCTTTGCAGCCTAATTCACATTAGGTCCAATTACAGTAGGAGGCCTCCCACTAGGACCTGTAGGTGCCGACCTGGATGTATAGCCCATCCTAGCCATTATAACCCTACCTATGGGAATGGCTTGGAATGGGACTGGACTCCTCTTGTATGAGGTCGCTCACTCCTCTTCATTAGACCAGTCAATGTTGTACCCCTCCTTTCACACTGTCTCCTCCTCTTCTGTCCAATCTACTTGGACATCTCCTCGCTCAACCCTTTCTTGCGATGCAATCTCCTCTTCTATCGTCCAATCAATATTAACCACGTGCTCGTTTTCCCCCACAGTATCAACACTAGATTCGCTAAGATGGCCATTTCCCAATCACTGTAGCCTAACAAAAATTTCTAAGCCTTTAATAACCCAACCTAAACTAAACCTCCAATTTCCCTAAAATCATTTAAGAATAGTCTACCAGTTCCCAATCAAAAGAAAATGAATGAAATTACCTGAGGGTAATAACCAAAGGAAGCTGGAGCTTGAAAAGGAATCACAAAAAGAAATAGAAAGTTTCAAGGAAATTTTCGCAAAGATTGAGTTTGTAGGAATTTTGTGATAGTAACGATGGGAAAGAGAAGAAAATAAGGAAACAGAGGGATTATATAGGGGAGGGAAACTCTACATCAGTAAGGGAAATAGAATTTAATCATAAAAATGATTGACATTCTCCCTTCTTGAAGTCTATGGACTAAGAAAAATAAGACACGTGGCACATGCTGGAGTGAGAAAGACAATTTTGAATTTCAAAAATTTCAAATAATTAACAAGAAGTGTATGCAACAAGCTCGTGATAAAGGATAATTTCAAGGGCGCTCCTCCACTTGATTTAACGCAATACTTTTGAGGGGCATTTGTTTACACCAAGTATGAGGTCAAGGTCAACAGCCTCTAAGTCAAGAGGTTGACCCTCTAGGCCACGAGCTAGCGACCTCACAGCGTGGACCCATGACAACTAGCCAAGGGGCAACCCAAGCTCAAGGACAGTACGTCTCTACTCATGAGGTGAATATCCAGCTCACCGGGTCAGTTTACGAGACCAGCTTACAATCTACTAAGTATTAGCAGTGCCGCACAAACTAGCTGATGAGGTTGTAGGTTTGGGGGGCCTAAGGTCCACACATGGTTTGTTAGACTTGCTAGCTCTGATGCAACTTGCCAGCCAACTTGCAAGTCTTATCACTTAAGGCTGATGGGACTATTGCATTAATTGCAAAGTTGTCATTTGTCTTCCTCATGCAGACATTTAGCTAGTAATTAGTGAAAAAAGACCGACACTTACTACAGTCAATTCTATTTGCAAGGCTCTTTATGGGCTAGGCATTACTTACTTGTAATCATTACTTGCTAAATCATATACTATAAATACAACGAAATCCACAAGAGATGGGGATCCTCTTGACTTTGCAACATTCTTTGTCTTCTACACATTTATTTATCTCACCAACCTTACCATAACTCCCTCATTTATCGCTCAAATTAATTCAAATACTAATTTCCCGGGTATACAAATTCTTTTGTTAGGTCAAAGCTAAAATTTGATGTCAAGGGTCTTTTGTAAAGTTCTACAAATCTTTCATCCAAACAGCTGGGACCACTTCTCAACAACCTCTTGCTTTGTTGCAAGTTGAGTCATGAGGTAAACTCTACTCTTCTCTAGCAAGGAGAATTGGTTTGTCTCTTGCTTGCACAAAGGTTTTTTAAAAGTATGTCACACTTATTGATTGGATTGAAGTATGCCCAAGTCCACTGAGAAATAGGTTTCCCAGTGAGCCATTCGTATGCTTCACCATTCTTGGATTTCATTTAGGCAATTTGCTTCTACCATTCCACCACGATAGTTGCATTTGCTGCTATCCACTGTATTAATTTCAGATTCAATCTAGCATGCTTGTTTCGGAAGTTTGTATAGAGATGCCACGCACAAAACCTAATTTCTATATTGGGACATCACTTGGCTAAAGCATCAACTACGGCATATGTGATAGGGTACATTGTATTCTCCGTGTCAATCCCTACAGCTGATAACAAGTGGCCATCATCCCTCAATTAACAACCATCAAGCCCAATAGCCCTTCTGTAGCCACTCTTAAATCCTTGCTTTAGGGCACTGGGACACACATAAATTCTTATAAACTCTCTCTTTTCTCCCACCATCTCCATCTTTAGCACGACTGTTGAGTTATCTTTGTTTTTTTTTTTAAGTTCATTCATGTAATAAACTAGATGCTGATATTGACCTGCATTGCTTCCCCTTATAATGTTCAAACACTTGTTCTTAGTTCTATAGTATTGTGCTCTAGATGGAGTAAACCCATAGTCCTTTCTAACCACACTGTTAACCCATCAAATGTGATCTCCGATTGGTTGCGAGATCGGATTTGACCTACTACTTGGCAAAGAATACACTTGCTGCCTATTTGTTGTCAAAAATCATTGGGTAGTGTCTTGATGCAAAAACTCGATGTGCCTTCAACAGCACATGCATAAAGCACCCATTGACAACTTTTAATACAATAAACTTTAACTCTGGTCTTGTAATCCTTTTTAATGACTATTGCTCGAGCTTGTATTATGGCATATTGAATGATCAAACTCTTCAACACCTTCTTGCTCCGATATACCAACCTTGAAGAAGCAAAAACAAGTGGTTAACTACACCAGCTTACAGAATATAAATAGAAAAAGTAAGCATTAGAAAGTTCCAAGTTTATAAAACAAGAAAAGTAAGACTTCTATTTGTACACACTGT
The DNA here is from genome assembly GCA_963692815.1 of Nyctanthes arbor-tristis. Lineage (NCBI taxonomy): Eukaryota > Viridiplantae > Streptophyta > Magnoliopsida > Lamiales > Oleaceae > Nyctanthes > Nyctanthes arbor-tristis. Next base: position 43,312 of record CAVNYN010221069.1, read on the forward strand.
GTGAATACGGTGGTTGTCTAGACTCTATACAGGATGTATCCTACCTAGCTACTTGATAGTTTTTCTGGTGTAAATTGTAACACGACTTAGATATGTCTAGCTCAGGTATGAATGTGGAAATTAAAAACACCAGAATTGTTAACATAGAAATCCAACTGGGAAAACTACAGGCACGCTTGCCACGGGACAAACAATCCACTAACAAAGATAAGAGTTTAATACAGCTTGAGAGACTTAGTGATATTGCAATAAACACTAAACATTCAAAAGGAAAAACTTATAAAAGAAACTCCCTTCTTTACGCCTTTTGACATGTGGCAACGTGCGCTGCTCTTGTCCTCTCGTTATCACACTCACCTGAGAATGTACATCGAGCCTCTTAGAACGCACCTGGACTCATCGTGGGAAACAAGAACTCCTAACACGCTTCAATCTTGTGTGGATAGTCCCTTGTATATATATGATCTTCAATCAATGCACTATGTAGGGTTTTGCCAAACAAATACGGTTTAGAATATTAAAGTTCGATTGCAAGAATAACTCTCGCGGTTTATATGGCAGTGTGTTTGTTCTCCTCTTTGCAGTTGAGCTCTCCAAAATATCATAAGAATGCTTTGGCTCGTCTCATCTCTTTTCATCTCGACCTACAAGAGATTAAATAGGATAGGACTTTGAATTCTTATACAATACAAGAATTAGAGTTATCAAATCCAATTAAAACATGATAAGGAAAGTTAGAATCATAATATACCTTAAACACATAAATTTTCCTAATCTAAAACAAACTTGTCATGCAAGAACTTAAATCATAATGAAATATGGTAACTAATATATAACACAAATTAAGTAACTTACGACTTGCATGTAAACTAGAACTTTTGATCCTCAAGCAAGGTAAACACGCCCTAAGCTTCCTTTTCGGCCAAGACTCTATAAAATTCGCATGCTTAAATTAATATAACATGTAAAATAAAGTCATGCAACTAATAACACAATGTGACATATTTTCACACTTAAGGGAAATTAAAAAAATTAGTAATGCCAACATATTTCATACTAACAATCTTCTCCTTTGGCTTTTCTAATTTTTCAAAACAATGTCGTAGCTCAAAGTGTCAAAAATTTCCTAAGGGTTTCAAAATATGTAATCAATCAAACCTCTCCATTAGTAGAAATTTCCCATAAGATATGTCAGAGCAAAAACAAAGAACATGTAGAAACATGCTTCAAATAGACAAATCATGCTAGATATATCCTGTCATGCTATTATTCTTCTCCCCTTTTTTGACTAAGGAGAAAAGCTAAATGTATCCTGCAGAAAATGTCAGTATGACCAGAGCTAAGGTATAAAACTCATATCAAAGTTCAAAATAAGATTTCCTACACCAAAATGTAGGAGAAGCATAGGAATTTAAAACATGTAAATATAAAAGCTTAAAACATAAAAGCAGAAATTTAAATGATTGTTTCAAAAACATAAAAATGCTTTAGAAGTTTGCTTCCTTCCTTCCTTTAATTTTTTTCTTTCCTTAGCAGGCTTCAATCTTTAATCTTCTTTCTTCAACTTCTTAGGTTTCTTTTTCTTCTTTTCCTAGTGTCCATCTTTTTAAACTGCCTTCTTCTTTTTTTTTCTTTGGAGTGGCAATTTTAGATGTGTCTGGCTTGAGTGCTGCTGCTAGATCTGTTGTATCCTACTTCTGGCTTGCTGCTGCTTGATGGTCTACTGCTTTCAGATATGCCCACAGAAAGACTGCAACGTCTTTATCTTTATAGACAAATGTTTGTCTATTCAAAAGAAAATAATGAACCATCAAACTACACAAAGAATTAAAAGTAGTTAAAAAATCACTGCTGGAAGGTAGTAAACTGATTCCTGAATCCTGATAATTCAGCTTCCAGTCGAGATATATACTGCTCCAGTTCTCCTGTGTTCTGTTCTGCTGATGCTGCAAAAGCAACAAATTATGCTACAGCTTTGAACATTTTAACATAATGATCCCTTCTAAGCAGAGCAATAGGCTATGAGCAAATGTCCTCTGACATTTCCTCAACTCCCTGATCCTTCAAATGTTCAGAAATAATCTATGTGAAGGAAAGTTTGTAGGTTTTGGAATACCTAGGAATATTGCTAGATGTACAAATCTTAATCACATCATTCACATGCTGCCCCTAATTAATAGCCCTTTTAGGCCCCAGCTGAAATAGGAGAAGTGCTCTCATTCTGTTCATTTTGGTCTTGTGTGTGAGTCGGTCTAGATTAGTCATTACAAATTTGTATAGCAGTTTGTACCTCAAAGACATTTGTGCTACCTTGAAATCTGATCTCCTAGCTGGCCAATTTGTTCTAACTAGTTCATGGGCTATCTCATTATTGGATATGTTCTACTCAGTGTGTTCAAAAACACTGAACTGCCTAGCCCCTATCTAGCTTCACAGACTATCTGGAGTAAACCTCACCACCTTATAGACTTTTATGCATCGTTTCAACATCTTTTGCTGTAACCTTTTTTTTTAAATATTTAAAATTAAATGAACTAAATGGAAAACAAA